>JAOWBL010000019.1:10916001-10945812 GCA_028564865.1 Zenarchopterus dispar | reverse complement strand
AAAAAAATCTTTGTATGCTTTGTGTGTATATTTGTGTGTGTGTGTGTGTACACAATATGTACGATTGTGAAATTTGCCACTTTTATACCATTATGAAATATATTAGTGTGTGTGTGTGTGTGTATATGTATATGTATGTATGTATGTATGTGTATATATATATATATATATATATATATGTATATATATATATATATATATATATATATACAGCTTATTTTATATATATATATATATAAAATGTATATATATATATATAAATATATAAAATAAGTTGTCATTTAAAAAAAAGTCATTTCTTTTATCACATTCATCTACTTCATGGAATATTTATTCAGTTAAATATTTATTTTTTTACTCGTTTATCTACAAAAACATTGGACAGTGTGTAAAATGTAAATAATAATCAGAAACTATGCAACACTTTGAAAATCTTAGCCCCTGTTGAGTGCTGTCCCTTTCATGTCTGATTTCAGGTTAAAGCTGCTCAACAGTCCTGGATCTCATGTGTTTTTTGTTGTTGTTGTTTTTGTTTTACTTTTAGACACAATAGGTTGTGTTGACTTTTAATTTCTTTAAGGCACTCTAGATAAAAGCCTTAAATGCTTTGAATCGAAGTGTGAAAGTCAGGGAATTGAGCGTGGCAGTGCAATGCAAACTGTAAAGATAGTGACCTCTCTATACCACCCACCCTCTCACACATAACAGAACAAACACAAACATGCATGGGGAAGTGTTTTCAGTGTCCCTCTCTTTATTACAGTCTTGTCTCTAAAGTTTGAAGCTGGACTGGTGCTTTAATTAAGACAAAAGTGGCCCTGAAAATCCTCCAGAAGTGCAGGCTCTGAACCCCCGTGGAGCTGAGAGGAAATGGAACGATGGAAAGATAGAACAGGAAAGGGTTTGAGACGACGCATCCCCAAAAGCAGGGTTTAAAAATAAATGAACATATCAAAGTGGGACTGAAGAAGGGTGTGGATATTTTAAACTCTCTGTGACTTCACTGTCTGTTGTTTCAGTGCATAATAATCCAGAAAACAAAGTAGTCTGGCCTGCTAGTATCTTTCAAACTGTAACAAACTGTTAATATGGCTTCACATGAGATGGTGAGCACCCTTCAGCTGTATGCTATACTTCAAACTCCTCCCAGTGTCTGTTAAAATACTTAGTTCAGTCTCTTAAGAAAGCATGTGATAAGTTGCTGTTGATAATGTGGAAATGCCACAACAAAGGCTCAGAAATAGTGAGATGGCAATGTTTGACTTGTTCTGTATAGCTATTTTGATGAAATATGTCAAGCTGTAACCGCATTATTAGTGACATCTAATCCTAACCCATATTTTTTTTATGCATATACCTCACCACTGCGATTGACAGCAAAGTTGAAAAGCAAAAAACTCTTGAGACAATGTAGATATGAAAGCAACTCCACTTAGCTCTCTTTTGTGACATGTTCTTCTTCTACAATATTGCTTTTATGATGCTTTCCTATAATGCAGTTCTGTTTTATTTACAGAGAAAATTCTAGGCATGTAATATATTTCAAGCCTTGAAAATTCGGTTATTCTACTGTCTTTGACCATGGAGGGCAGCTTAAACGGCAGATTTTGGTACATTTGTTTTAAACACAGCAACTATGGTCATTCTACAACTTTTGAGCCTTGACTGTGAAATTAACACATTTAGCTTTGTGGTTCAGTAAAACTGTCACACATTCTGGAAGGAGAAAAAATGAAAATAGATGACATGTAATCTTCAGTCCCGAAGCAATAATATTTTGGTTAAGTCATCAGGCGTATTTTTTTAAAGCTCCACTAAAGCCACAAAACATAGTTTATTACTGGTTCCAGAGGCTTAATAATAATCCTTATTTTAGATAAATAGCCAAAATTGATGTAGACAAATGTTGTTCATCATACATGCATTAAATTATTAGATACACCCATTGACATAATACACAATTAATAATGAACTACTGTATTATACTGACAGGAGACTAAAAACTTAAAATCCATATGGAATTAAGAGTTATTTACAGATAAACACAGAATTATAGAAAAGCTATCATGAGAAAATAATACCAAACTTATGTAAGATGAAAACCAGTGAGGTCACTTTAAACACACAAGCGCGCACACACACACACACATACACACAAACAAGCGCAGGGCGAGGTGTGTTTGAAGCAGAGCAGGCGGACACACCTGAGAACCTGCATTCTCTGTTGAGGAGGAAGACCTGTTGTTACCTGCCTTTAGGCTGGGTTCACACACACACACACACACACACACACAAATACACACACAGTCTGTGGCTAAACAAACCAGCTACCCCAGGTGTGTGTGTGTGTGTGTGTGTAAGTGTGTGTGGGCAGGCGGACCCTCCATCAGCATCCTGTCACACACAAGATGTTTATCCAATTTGTCAAGATAATCTTTCCTCAAACTGGCTGCCAAGGAGGGTGTCTCAGCTCTCTTACTCACTAACACACACCTGGGGGGAAGGATCACCGATACCCACCGCTTGGTCTGAAATGGAGGCCCTCTCCTCCATCTTGCTGGCAGGTAGTTTGGGTCCATTTCTGTTTGTGATCACGGTGCACCAGCTCCAGGTCAGCTTGGTTCTGTTTTGAATTTCACTCGTGAAATTCCTCATATAATTTGCACTTCCTGGAAGAGAAATGCAAAATGCTAACTTCCTGTTACACGAGCAGGTGCAGAAAAATTCAACCAATAAAACTTTAAAATGTCTAGAAACTTTTAAACCAGTTTCCATTATTATTCAGTCATATGATGCTTCTGCTACAAAACATATAGTTTTATTATGTGATACACCATTAAATCATAAGAATTGACCAAAGGTTTGAATAAGTAAAACAGCACAAAAAGATATATCAGTTTTAAATTCAAGTCTCTTTAAAATCACTGAGATTGATTCCTTTTTAGTCTCTTTTTTTGCCATGATGTCAACTGACAACAGTTTGTCACACATCAACAAGAATTAAACTATCTAAGAGAGCTACATAGACTATCAGGACAGGAGTTCAGAGTTACGTTAGGTGTTTTTGGTTGAAGGTGGACCTCAGACGCAAGTCCTATAAAAACCTTCCTCAAGGCAATCATTTGATTGCTTCAAACGATTTTAGAAACAAATTCATTTTAAAGTTAATAAAACTGATTTGGTGTCAACTTATTATCTCAAGGTTTTTTTGCAGTTTCTAAATGAACTGCACTACTAGGAGCTTCTGTAAAATTTGAGCATTGGAGTCATTTTTAAAAAAAAAAAAACCCTGAAGAATTTAAGAATCTAAATGAAAAGTTTACACTGTTGTTGTAGGATTCTGACAATTTAAATACTTTTTTTTAACTTGATGCTCTGCCAGAAAAATGTAAAATAACAGATCCTATGCCAGATTGGGATTCTTGTTCATAGATTACACATCTACGTAAGGGCCAAGAACAATGTCTGAAATTTTCAACTCGGGATTAGAGCTAATGTTGTCAGTTACACCTAAATAAAAACTGCACAGTGATTAGCATAAATGAACAGTTTAAATCCAATCAATGCAAGCATACCTGCACACACAGTCAGACACTGAGACTCTGTCTCGTAGGCTTATATGCAAGTGTACACACACACTCACACACACACACATACACACACACAAGCGTGTGCTAGTCTAAAGTCAAAATCCTGGAATGTTGCAAAGCTGATGATTTTCTAATGAATAGTTTCATTGGCCATGGTCTGGATTAGTTTAAAGGGATTGGAGGGGAATATTTACATGGTTTTAATGATTCTTCAACTTTATATTTAGAGGTTTGTTTTATCGGCGCCAATCTTCTAGCAGCTCGGAAAACAGGCTGCCAAGTCTTGTGACGTTGCGATTACACGCCCGTGCCATGTGCACACTGGTCTGTAGCCTCCAACAACATCTGCAGCGTTAATGTGTAACACATTAAAATGCCTTTCAGAGGGAAGGGTTAAAAGATTTAAACACTTTAAAGTCTCAGACCCTTCCCTCATCAAACATTTTCACACTTGCACTGATAAGTTTAGCTTCCTCAACTGAGAAGAACAGAGGGTTTGATGGGGGATATACAAAATCCCACAAATGCTTCTTTAAACATCATTCCTCAGCTGAAAACACTCTGCCAGCATCAAAGGTAGATGTGCTTTTGATTGTTTGAGTTGAGTTTTAGTTTTTATTAGTGCTAGTGCAACATCTCGATGAAATGGAGATCATTTACATGATCTATAGACTATGTACAAGTTAAAAAATGCTATGGATTTGTGGCTGATTTACGTACTTTGTGGCACCCTGCAAAAAGGCTGCAACTGCAACAAACTTGACTATCCAACGAAGATGAGGGGAAAAAAACCTCTTGGTTGCCGGGATAGTAATGCTTTTTTTTTTTTTTTTTTTTTTTTAGATTCCTACTTAAATTTGCCCCAAGAAAATGGTATCCTTTATGTATCAATGGCACTATTAAACAATGTGTTTTATGATCTTCTGTCATCTTTAGTTCCTAAACCTAACCAGGAAACTGCCTTGCATGACTGTAACCAAGACATTGTGATGGATAAATACCAAAAGGTACAATGAATAAACCTAATGTCTTCTCCCAGTTCTGAGGGCTCTGAAATCAACATCTACCCCTTTAGTTAATCTATTTAACTGTAAAGTTCAAACTTTTGCCACATGGAGGAAGCTGGATGCACACAAACAAATCTTTTTTTTTTTCAGCTCAAACTAGTTTCTTTTCCTATATTTGAACATATTGATATTCAAACCATATGTGTTGTTTTCACAGGGACTGACAATAATCGCATTTGCATCTTTTATTTTAAAAATCCTGCTGTTTTATTTTGGTTCTTGAAGCCATAAAGATCCCAAACTGTGTCAGGCTTTAATGTGCGTTATCGGACTTTGGGGGAAAATGAGATGCCTTGAAACCTGAAGCTTGAAAAACGCACACACGACGCTGCAGTTCTTATCTGGAGTCCAGGAGGGCTCCAATCACAGACAGATACTTGGTGGCAGCATTTGGCTTCAAACATGCACATGCAGAAACCCCTAGCCCACCTCTCTGAATGAAGAACGCGCTCAAAAACAGCCTTGTCATACCAAAACACAACCATCTTATCTTCATCTGTGATTTGCTGTTTTGATGAATGTTCGGATGTTTTTCCAGGAGCAGCCAGTGAGGTAAGTAGCCCACACACACATAGCAAAGGAGCGGGGACAGGTTAGGCAGGTTTTTTCCCCTAGACTAGGACTAAACATGCAGTGCTCAGGAGCAGCTTGCACCATCACCACCTAGTTCACACAGACTTGTTGGAAATCCCAACATCTCGGTGCAGCTCTCACTGCTGGCTTTTGTGTGTCCTTATCAACAGGCAAAAGTTGCTCAAGAAGGTAATGATTCACAAATGGACAAAACTCTGCGGCCGTTAAAAGTGAGGTAGTGAAAAGTGTCAGGGAGATTAAAAATGACGCCCCAATAGGCCCCGCCCACACGTGGCATGCTGCTCTAACAGTATGCACATCTATTTGAAACCCTAAATTTTAGAATCGGATGTAACATCTTGTGTTGAGAAGCATAAAGTACTTCAGAAAAAACAGACAAAGCTGTGAGGAAAGCCAACTGTGGGCTTTAAAAGTACTTAAATTACATCTCTTCACATTGATCTGAAAAAATCTGCTTCGTCCTGTTTCTCTCTCATAATTCTGTAAATTCAGTTATTCAAATAATCAATTAGATGCTCAGCCAGACAGAGTAAAGGATGAAAGGCTGCCTCAATGTCTCTGCCCACACACACACACACACAGACACACACACACACCTGCTGCCTGGATCTGCCGTCTTTTCCATCATCACACGTGTTTCTCTGCAGAGCTCACAGACATGAAGTCAACCAACTTGTTGCAGTGATGAATAGGCTGCAGACAGCTGAGAGCACCGTCTGTCAAGGAAATGGTCTATACGCAGAACGCGGAAAGTTGGCTCAGAATAGAAATGGCAAACCTGTTACAATCTCTACAAATCAGCATTCTTCAAAGGTCATCTTCCGTGTACAATGGGTGAAGGCTGGGATTTTTTCAACAGAAGAAGTCAGAAAGATTTTGCTTGGTAGACGATAATGCGCCCCCTTGGTGGAGTCTGGGTCAAACAGGAGACACACTAGTGGTTTGGGAAGCTGATAAATTCCTTCATGTGAAACAGTCACATAGCTCTACAAAGGTCTCAGAGATGTTTGGTAGAATCCTGAGATGGTATGCACAGAATTCAGGTGTATTGGCGAACTTCAAGAACAGGAAGATGTGCACTCCAACAGTGACAGTACAGCTAACAATGCTAACAGCTGGAACAGCAAATAAACCATAATTCATACATTAATAAAGAATTCCTACATCAATAAATCCTGATTTCTGCATCTCCCCGATATTAGTGGCAGACTATTAGTTTGATTCCTTAAAATGTGGGTTTTATGTCTCGAGAGTCTGGGTGGCCCAGATCTGCAGGGTTTCACGAATTACTGCAAGACACCTTTCTGAGGTAAGAAAACAATATTTGGGATGTAGTTTTCAATCTATTTTTAATTAATTTCCAGTGGTAAATGGACAACTGTGTATAGCAACTCAAAACACGTTTATGCTACATGTTACATTCACACATCTACAGTTCTCTTTTTTTAGTCCAGACAGATTTTTAATTTCTTTTCAACTGACAAAGTGCTAAAAAGTGCTTTTTTTTCTATCATTAACACCGCCACACACTGACAAATGCATCAGAGGCAGTTTTCTTCCTGCCAGAAGAAAACTACGACATCCTGAGTGGAACCACTGAATTTCTGACTTTCTGAGCCTCAGACGCCCTCATGAGTGAACCTGGCATGTTTCCACTCAGGGCTGATGGCAGAAGCTGACATGCAGGATTTTATAAAGAAGCAGTCTATTGTGATAATGTAAACATTAAAATGACAAAACTCATCAGACGTTATACCTCACTTATATGTACCTTCTGAATATAGTGGATTTCATGTGCTTTGTTGAGTTTTCTAAAATAATGCTTCTTAATTTTAGTGCTTCCATTGGGATATTTAAATCATAGATGAGTTTCAGACAGATTTTTCTAGTCTCCAAACTTACTGACTGGTCTGAGAGCAACTCTGTGAGAAATTATTGAAAAAGTCTAAAAAGGTGATGCCAGTGAATTATAAGATGTCAAATACCAGCTACGGAGAGATTCCCTATTTGAGCTAGAACCAATGAAATGGCAAACCAAGGAAGTCAAATTCTTTATAAAAGATTTATTTTTTTCAGTCACTATTAGCTCTCTCTGTAGCGTCATTTTTCATCCATTGTCCGAACAAACATTTGTGCTACATGCAAGTTTCCTCCCTGTAATGAGTTTCTGTTTTGCATGTGGTTAAACCTCATTTTCCACCTGTGTTTTATTAACTAAACAAGGTTTCGGAGACCAGTTGGGTGACCACTGCCAGATCGTGCCATGTGAGACTCTCTGTAGCCATTCGGTCATGTAGTGTGAACATCACAACAAGTTCCAGACTCGCAGAAACCCAATGGACCAGGTTAAGATCAAGTTGAAAACTTTGTGCAAAGAGAAGCCAAAGAAAGAAGCAAAACAACACTACAATGAGAAAATACCAAAAAAATAAACTGTGTTGATTCGTTAGAGAAAAAAGGGTTGAGTGCTCAGAGGGAGCTACCTCATGCTAGGGACTGTTTTTTAAGTTTAGCTACAAAATAATTATAGTTAAGTGAATTTGACTTATCATTGATGATGCCATGAAAAACACAGCAGAACGGATGGCTTTGTGACAAGCTTTGGTAGGCTTTATCAGTTTAATTTAATGATTATATCAGTTTGCTAAGATGTCCTATGTGCACAGCAGGAAGAAAACACAAAGTAGGCCTACTTTTGCCAACATCAGTGTCACAGTTGTGGGGTAAAACAATGTTTATTAAAGAGCTATGCCTGGAAGTTTACTGGCAGTCAACTCTCTGCTCAGCCTAAGTTTTGGCTTTATCATCCTGGTTAATGTCTAAGAAAATAAGGGCATCAATGCAGGTGGGATGAAGGTTCACCTGCTGATCCCTGATGGTAGTCCCAGGAAGGGAGAAAATCCTCTTGCTTGGAGTGCTAGCAGCTGGAAAAACCCGGTTTTGTAAATCGTAGCCAAAAGAGGAAATCTGTCCTGATTTCCACAGCAGACGGTTCTCCAGAGTGGAAATGTGGAGTAGAAAAAGATCACAGACTCCTCAGCTGCAGTGGGATAGTGTGCTGTACTCTTTCTCTTTGATAATGTGGATTTTGTTGCCTGATCATAGAAAAATAACCTACAATAATGTTAGTCACTTAATATTAAGCCTTGTCATTATTTGTTCAGGGGCAGATGTGATAAAACAGAAACATCAAGATAAGTTCAAGTTTTATTACACTTCCAAAGCTCTGAGAATACTAAAATTAATGAAAAACTAACTGACAAAAATAAAGCTAATTTTTGGTGAAATGTAGAGGTTAATTTGATTTCCAGGTTGTTAATATTGAAAAATAATATCAGCATGAAAAAAGAGAAACATGACTGAGTGTCAAAGCCACAGTAGCTGCAAAAACAAACCAAATTATGTAAAGAGCACATTAAGTGTACCAAGCAACTATTTGCACACCTTTAATATCTACTAAAACTAACATCAAGGACATGGATGTAATTGAAAGTATGGTCAGATTTTGCTTAATTTTCTAGGAGCAGGTATTGATCATGACTGATTTTTAAACTTTTAGTTGCATTATTAACAATTTCTAAATTGCTTCTAACATTTTACATTATTAAGTCTGTTTCTTATCCCTGTTCTTCACCATAATGTTTTATTATGAAAGACGAATGATCTTACGTAGAGAAGGTCCAGATTAAGTTGATCTACTTTCAGCAGTGTAAAAGTGTTCTCCATGCATGTGAGTGCATGCATGATCCCACTTGTGATCCCAAATGTGGTGTATCCTGTATTTTCACTTAAAACACTGAAATGCAGTGTAAGTGTGTGTGCGTGTGTGTGGGCTCATTTGGTTGTTTTGTCATGCATAAAGCACACTGTAAGTGCTCAGATGAGACTAAATCAGAGTTTTTAAATGGGCTTAAAAAAAAAAAAAGTTTTCTGTCTTTCTTAGTCTGGTTTTAGGTCTGTCCAAAAGCACAGCCTAATGGAGCATGACAGCGCCCCGGTTCCCTGATGACCTCTGACCCCAATCACAGTGGTGTGAGACCCTGCCCTACCTTGTGCTACTCACACAGACTCACACATGCACACACATGCATGCACTCACCTCAGCACATTGTTTCAACAGATTAGAGGAGATTGCTGGAAAACTCTGTCAGACATGCATCTTGTGTGAGTTAGACATAACTGACAGGAGACGTGTTCACGTCCCGACTCTCTCACTGATGAGTAACTCTTATCTCCGTGTGAGTAAATAAATTAAAAAACACGATCAAAAACTTTAGTTTTGTCTTTACAAAAACTCTCACGGAAAGATTCTGCATGGCTTTTGTCTACTTTTTAGTGAGAGTTACTGTTAGATGAAAATAGATCAAGAATTAAACAGCAACAAAAATATGAGAGCAAATGGAATTTGAATCTTAAAATTACAGACAATAACTACTAACATCTCAAATGTAATAAACCTGACTTAGACTCATGCAGTTTTAAACAGATGCACCCTTATAGAGCTTTTTTCAATTTAGTATTCACTTCTTTATTTTTATCAGTATATGATCACCTTTACAGCCCTGTTTTCCTTGTCTTTGGAAAGTCCAGAGTATGTATTTGAGGAATTTGAAACTGCATCACTAAGCGTAATATATAGAGAGGAAAAAAAAAAAAACCTCTTGAGAAAAAAAAAATTATCCTAGCAAAACATTGTTATAAAAAGTCAAAATAAGAAAAAAAAATAGCAAAACAATAAAAATGTATGTATTGAGTGTGTCCCTCAAATGATTCCTGTGTTTCTGAAATGGTTAAAAGTTTTGATTCTGAGGGTTTGTGGTCAGATAAGCTTGACCAGCTGACTGCTGATCTGCAGTAGTCTTTGTATTGTTTATGGACCACGTCATTTTGAGGAGTACTCAAAGAGCTGAAAATACTGGGAGTGACAAAGGTGGATAGGATCAAGAATGAGCACCTCAGACAGTCAGATTTGGACATCTTTGAGGTAAAGTAGGAGAACCTGAACCGAGATGGTCTGAACATATGAAGAGGAGGAGTAGGCAGAACACTGGTAGAGATGAAGCTACCAGGCAGGAGAAAAGGAGGAAGACAAAAGAGATGATTTCTGGATGTGGTGAAAGAAGATATCGGTAGGTGTGAGAGAGGAAGATGACAGGTGATCCGCTGTGGCAGCCCCTGAAGGTAAACGACAACAGATGAGGTTATGCTGGTTAATGTGACACAAGGACTTTTTAAAAACAATTTTGTGGTTCTGTTGGTCTTTATTGAAGGTAATATGACAAGAAATGAGGGCATTGAGAGAAGGGAAAGACATGCAGCAAAAGGCCCACAGACGTTAAATCTGTAGCCTCTCTTTATGGGGCGCTTGCTTAATCTAGTGATCTAACCGGTGTCTCCTGCAAAGGATTATTTTATCTGATGACTTGTTCAGTTATATTACAGGATTTTCCACAAATGGTGGCAACCTTCCCATGTAGGATATCAGCCGGCAAATATTGCTTAGGAAGATTCTTAACAAAAAAGATTCTTAACAAATAAGGTGTTCCCAGCGACGGGAAGTAACAATTACTTTGCTACTGTACTTAAGCAGATTTTTCAGGTATCTGTACTTTACTTGAGTATTTATTCTTCAGAGGATTTTTCACTTTTACTCCCTACATTTAAACAGAAAAATCTGTACTTTCTAGTTCTTATACTATCAAAACAGGTTTGTTACTTTTTCAACCTCTACGGATGATGACATGACAAGAATAACTAGAGGGAAAAGAGGGAAATTGAGTGGGAGTACAGGTTGTGCTGGAGAGAAAACTTCCACTGCAACAGGGAGCATGAAAGGGATTCAGGGAGTATTGTTGAGTTCGAAAACGATGCAGCAGATTCTGAAAAGCAAGACATTTCCCATCCATGCTCGTGTTTAAAAGGACTGTTTGATGTTGGCTCCAACAGTAATTCAGTTGAATGCCACATGTTTCGTGCCCACCGAAAACCCATGTACAAGAATTTGCCATCTAATCTAAGCTAAGTTGTTCTTAGTTTATTTATAAATTTTATAGGAGCCACTTTTCAACTTTAGCAATGTTTTGGGGCTCTGGACCCTTCAGTCTTGATTATGTGTAGTTTGCAACAAACTGATTGTGTCCAACGATTTTGTTCTCTTTGCCAGCTCTGTACAGGTTAGTAATAAAGAAGAATTTCCTTTTTCTCCTTTTTTTTTTTGTTTCAGAATTTTTTAGTTTTGCTCAGTTATCAGAAGCTGAGTGTCACTAATGGGAAAACAAAAAAACAAAATAAAACTCATTTTACTTTTTACTTTCTTAACTCTCAAACCATGTACTTTCTTACTTTTACTTGAGTAGAGAAGGTGAATCAGTACTTCTACTTTCACCATAGTGATTCTTCACACAAGTATCTGTACTTCTACTTAAGTATGAAATGTCAGTACTTTTGCCACTTCTGGGTGTTCTCCTGTCTTTTAACTTTGCAAATACCAGTCACATGGGATGAGACACTGTATTTGGAAAAAATAACATCAGTCCACAATGACCTATTCCTACAATCCACAAGACCCACAGGATCTTTTACCATACACTTCCATTGTCCAGTTACCATAAAGTCCAGGAAAACCTGGATGTCTCCACTCCGGCTGGTCGGACCTCTTTTGGTAACATGATCTCCTCAATACCAGATGGACAGTTGCACAATCTATTTTATGTAACTTATTGTTATTTAACATGAATTTATTTAACCAGGTCCCATCGTTAGCATCACCAACATGCACATTTACATATGTCTGTTCATCTCATGTGGTTAGTGTCAGCACTGTCAGTGCACGTGTGGCTTCAAGACGCCTCAAATACTTGTGACAGAATCCCAACCAAGCAGAAAAGAGGCCATCACACTTGTATGTTCATGCACAGAGTCACGAACGTGCATGTGTTGTGATGCAGATGTCCAGTGACAGTTCGCTGCTGGGGCTCATGTGGAAGCAGCTGCCTGGGGGACAGAGGGCAACACTCACACATACGTGCACTCGAGTGATGTTATAACGTAAAGCTGGGAATTTTGTCTTCAGAATTATGAACAAATCTGTTTAAAACACATGTGCAGCAAATTTACAGTTTTAGAAAACACATTTAAGAATAAAACAAATGCTTCTTGCCCTGCGTTAGTGGCATTTGGGATGCACAAATGAGACCAGTGTGTCATCTGGTGGTTTTAACTCCTCATTAGAGAATCCTGGTGTGGGCTCTCCATCATCCAGGCCTTTTTGTCTGAGGTAAAAAAGATCATGTGAGATGTTGTCACTGAGAAATTTAGCCAGATAGTCACATGGTCCATGACATCTGTATTGTTGTAGATGAGAATTGTGTGTTTCCTCTACCTTCGATTGCTGTTGCTGATCTTCTTGGGGTTAGGGGTTAGATTGTCATTGGTGTAGACACTTAGCAGATCTACACCATCCCACTTTCTCTCTGGCGATGTCCACTGTGTTGTCATCTGGATGTATAAAGAGGAGTAAACTGTGATTAAAGAAGAGGGCTCAGCATGCAGCCCTGTGGCACTCCTGTGCTCAGTGAGAGTGGAGGAATACCAGGTCTGATTGTCAGAGAGTTCAGTTGCTGAGTGACGTCCTGCTGGTTTAGGTTGGACTGGGACTGCCCAGCTGGGATAGGTCAGAGTGAAGTAGTGATGATATCTCTGCTACTGCATGTATCCGTATTGCATCTGAAGTGTATTAGATGTCCAGTTTTTCAAATCTTTACCTAGGCAAAATAATCAACATTTGATTAACGCTTGGACACCTCCCTATTTAATTTATATTCTCTTACTTGCCTTTACTCAGGCCCTCTCTACCTGCAGTAGTGCTCAGCTCTCAGCCATATTGAGCCAGATGTGTATCGTTAATCACAATAAAATCTGTGCGGTGTCTTAGATGACACATGTAAGACCTCCTTTGTCTTCTCATCTCTTACTCAAAGAAATGATTTGACTTGGTGATTTGGTTGGTGGCTTGCACTAATGACACTGTGATACACAAAAATATGTTGCATTTGAGCATAAAGCGAAGCTCTACATACAGTACACGTCCTGAGTTCAGGGAGGGGTGGCCCTGCTAAACAACACCAACAAAAACACTGTCATTTATTGTCTTCTTTGTAATTGAATTCTCTCTGTCCTTCACCTGATTCATCTTTCATCCGTTCCGATCTGTCTTTTCTTTCCCTCTCTACTCTTCTGACACAATCACCTCCTTTTCACCAACCTCCCACCTCTCAACTCCCATCCTGCAGCTGTATCCAAAAGACAGGAGATGGTAAAAAGGGGGCTGAAGTAGGAGGATGAGGGTGTGTGGCGGGGGTGTGAGGGGAGGGGGGGCAGGAGACCACCAGCTCCTGTGGAGAGCTCTGCTCTATTCCCACACCACAGGTGACTGCCCTCCATCCCTCCTCCTTTTTTCTACAGTTTTCCCTCGGTCATTTTTCTCACCCCAGTGATTCCTTCTAAACCTTAAAGAAACAGTTTAGCCAAAATGAAAATATTGTCACTATCACCCCTCAGACTTTGCAGCAGAGAGCAGCCATGTCAAGCTTTAAATTCTGACCAAATGTATTTATTTTAAAGGGGAAATATTTTCTGATATTCAGCCATTTAATCATAATCTCTGGTATCTTTAGAAAAGTTTTGCAACCAGAATAATTCAAAAAGTCTGTTATGATTCCAGAAAAAAAAAAACATCTCAAGGATGAAGAGGAGAAGATTTTCCTGAAAACAATCAAATTTGATTCATGTGTTTTCTGGTTAATTTTTGCTTACCAGCTCAGGAAGTGTTTAGAACCATTTCTGTGGAGTATTTGAAAATCTTATGTAAAATATGTTACATTTTGTCTGGACTACTTTTATCATACCTGTAGACATTATATTTGCACATTGCTTTAAAGTAAAAGCTAAAAACCATGAAATTACATGTTAAATAGCCATAATAAGTTAAGTTCATGAAGGAAATACAGAGCAAATGATGCTGCAGAAGTAGAGATGAAGAAACATTTATTATCAGGAAAGAAAATGACAAATTTAAAATTGTTCAATTTTATTTAAAACAAATTTTTTAAACAAAGACAATTTATGACTTCTAAAAGGTGCCCATAAACCATATTTGTTTCAACACAAGGCTTTAGCTGATTGTGAGAATGTTTTTTTTTTTTTAAATTTATTTTAGTGTGTGAATATTTTAGTCATCACTTGTCTAACCTTCTTAGTATTATGTATGGAAACAAAATAATTTTTATTTTTGCCATGCAATTAAATTTGAATATAAAAAAGGAAACACATTAACATAACAGTGTCAAAGTCAATATTTGCTCCTCTTAATTTTCTGTTTGTGTCGTGAAGCTTATGGTAATTTAGATTTTTTGAGAGGAACTGACAATAGAAATATTAAGTCTAACATTACCGAATCTCTCCTCCGGTGTTTACTACTGTCCCTGTTCCCTGATTCACCCCTCCCACCCACCCCCCCCCATGTATTTGGACCAAAACATGAGATCACCTGGCAGTGAGACATGAGGGTTCAAGTTCCACAATAGTTCTGCATCTCCTATCAGCCTGAGTGTATGTGCATGTGCGTGCGTGTGCACGTTATCACACTTCATCTCTTGTTTGGGTTTCAGAAGGTTACACATGGCTGCGGAGGGGAGGCCGTATGATGATTACCATTCATAGTGCTACAATGAGCTCATCTGATTTCATGCACACACACCTACACATATGCATATACCCAGCGTCCACAAGCACACATCCATGCACTTGACTGAACATAGATGAAGACGGCGCACTTGCGTGAAATCACTTACATCAGTGCAAACACTGTACACGTTCATGGACGGCAAAACTGCTGTAATAACACAAACAAAGTGAGCTCAGATGTACTTTGTTTTATGTTTTGTATGAGCTCAGTTCAAGTTCAGTTAACTATTGTAGTCTGGGTATTGTAGAGTAGAATAGAGTGATTGAATGCAGGCACTGAATAAATAAATAATGAGTACGTTTTTTAAACTACTTTTATTTGTGTGAGAGCTGCGGTTCTTCCTTAACTGTTTTTATTTCCCCTAAATGCCACCGTTTCTTTCATATTAAGCGGTTAACTTTCACTTTGGCTGGAGTCAATCTTGAGCATAATTGTGGAGTCTTTAGCCAGCATGTCACTGTATACCATCAAGTTATTGATCAACCACTAGCCTGCACTGGGATGGTAAATGCAAAAGAAGCATGCAGCATTCCCAAAAGGAAGGCCCTGTTTCGTACAAAGAGGCTGATATATATTATTTCATAAATGAGAAAGTAAATGAGTTCATACAGCATTTTGATGCAAACCTTTGAGGTAGCCTACACCAAATGATGCATCATGGGAAGCTGGGGGGAGATGAAGAAGAGGAAGCCAGGTAGTTATACTCTGATCTGGGTCTGTGATATAACAGTACCCAACATCACACAATGATGCATTTTCAGACATGGTTCCAAACAAAGTGAAAATGCTGCATTAGTTCAGAGTTGTTAGCTGCTCTAGATATCTAACTACAGGCCGGCAAGCACAGGATTTTTTTTTTAAATATATCCCCTTTAAAGGTAAATATGGATTGACATAACTTCAATATTGACTTGTAGGCTGAAATTTGAAAAAAAAAAAACAACAAAAACCAGCAAGTTTCCTATATTGACTCTCAGTTGGATGTATTAGTCATACAGTCACATTGTATGACTAACACATACAATGTGACTGTATGTGTTAGTCCAGGTCTTGGTTTGAACCTGGAAGCAATAAAGTCATGCTTTACAAACTGGCATCAAAATTTTAAAATACTGGATGAAAATGTATCCAAAATTGAGCACTGTTATGAATTTAATCCCAATAGTATTTACTGTAAGAGTCTTAACAGCCACTGTCATAATAATTTTAAAAAAAAGGAAATAGATTGGGAGCTGTTTCAATCCGGTTTGTCTGTGACAAAGTTTTTTTGGCATGCTGATGTTTTGTTGACTGTACAAACCTGAATCTATTATTTAATCTTTAGAGATTATGTTTCATTGTCTTGTTTTTCCTTTCCTTGTACATCCATTTGTACATCTATTATCTTCAGCTCATTCAGGGGGCCTAAGGAGAGAAGTCCAGACCTTCCTCTGGACTTCCTCTGGACTCTGAGCTGGAAGAGATGGCTCTGTCCACCTCTTCCAGCCCATTTTTAGGAAGACAGAGGTATTGCTAAGCCAAATGTGAAATATCTACTCTGTGTCTTACTCTTCCAGACCTTCTTCCAGTTGGACATGCCTGAAACAGCTCCCAAGGAAGTAGTGTGAAGGTGATATCCTAGCCCGGTGTCCAAACCAGCTGAGCTGGCTCCTCTAGATATGGAGGAGCAGTGACTCTGCTTTGATTTGATCTCAAGTGATTAAACTTCTTTTTTTTTTTTTTAATGCCACCCTTTCCCCACAGAGAACGGAGGTCTCAGATGTGGAGGTGCTGATTCTCATCCTTGCTGCTTCACACTTGCCTGTGAACTGCTCCGGCGAGAGCTCGAGGTCCTCGTTCAGTCTTTCTTTCTGTCATTGTCATCTTTTTTTAAACTCATTAGTATGATGAACTGTATTTACTTTAGTTGGCAAACATGAGTCAAGTTTTTTTCCGACCTACCCACGTCTCCCCTGATGTTGCGCTAGATGACCTTTACCACATCTGATAAGGTTAAGCAAGCCATCCCTCATTTTGAAACACCACCCAGGGCTGTCACATTCCATGTTGCCAACTATTATAAGTGCAGTAAATAAACAAGGCATGACTAAACCATAAAGTCATTAATAAACGTCATTTGACCCTGGTCAACCAGAAATTCATATGCAGGCTTTCAGACAGTATGGCACTAGTTCAGATCTGTGTAAGTGCAGAGCTTAAAACTTCAAACTGTTCAACATATTATGCTACCATGGCAACTGCAGTGCTCCCAGGTTTCTACCAACCCAGCACTAAACCCTGTGTGACCTGACAATTTCTAGGTCATGCAACACATCTTTCTGCTGTTCGATAAGGCAGGAAAAAAAGACTTCAAGCTTCTCATTTATGTATTTGTACACTATTACATATAGAGTCCGAAAGATCAAAAATAAGAAAGCAGGGCAAACAAGTACGGTCATGTAGGGGCAATGAGCTCGGGGTTAGGTTAGGGTGTTGGGTAACAGGTTCGGAGAAAAGCAGGTGTAAAGTCACAGATATTTTGACAGATACTTGTGAAATGACAGACGGGTACAGTGATGGACAGTTGGAGAGACGAGAGTTTAGTTGTGGACCAGATGCATATGAAGTCAGACAAGAAGCTGCTAGACAGGTATGGCAGAGAGATGGACAGACAGGTGCAGAGACACAAAACTTGTCTGATTTCCTCGTCCATAATAGCTGCAATTATTGAATTAGTTGGAAAGTTCAGACCAAGGCCTCCTCACGTCTTCTATGGAAGCTGAGCTGCAGCACAGAGCAGTAATCCTGTGCCTGGCAGCCCTGGATCAGATTGTGTGTGTGTGTGTGTGTGTGTGATAGATATGAAAGTGAGGTGTTTGTTTTCCCTACATGAGAGCTAGTGCCCGTTTGTTCGCCTAGCCCTCGCCTCCACACCCCTTCTCCCCCCCAGTCTCACACACACACCTGTGTGAGTGTTTTCAGGTGTATTTGGTTTGGTATGGTTGGGAGGGAGGGAGTGGAGTTTGCTGTATTAACGCCCTGAGAAACCTCTGATCTCTAAATGTACTCACTAAGACCCTGCTGCTCGGAGGAGGGTTTACACTGATGCAAACACACGCAGACGTGCACACATGCCAACAGGTGTGTTGTGCCCAGTGTGAACACTGATTTGCCCGTACAGTGTCTAACAGCGCAGGGAAGTTGCTTGTGTGTGTATGTGTGTGTGTTTTCGAGCAAAATCTTTTGATGAGAAGCACTGAAAAGGTCCTTCTTGTTGAAGCTGCTCAGGGTCTAATCCTGCCTGCTGACAGAGCCTCATCCCCACCACTTCCTCGTATGCACACGCACACACAAATACACTCCCACAAACACGCACTCAGCAGCTGGCCTGAGCTTGACACAAAAAGGTTCAAGCCTTAATTGGCAGGTTACACTTTTCCAGCATTGGAAAATTCCTGTGACACCAACATGTTTTGAACTTTATGTTTACTGTTCAACAGTGTGAAAAATTACTCTCCACTTCAGGGGAAAAAACTCCAGCTGCCAATGTACAAGTTGTTCCTATGCTGTATATCTTTAAAAAACCTGTAAAATGCAAATTCCTCTTGCAGGGGTTGGACATTCTGAAGTGTTTTCTATCATTTATGCTGAAGTTGCTTCACATTTCCAGAGATTCCTAACTGTATTTGTGACTAAAAATGGCAAAATTTTATATGGAAATAAAACATCTCTGCAGTTTGTGGAAGACTGAATCTCCCTTTGATAGAAGCAAATGAGATGCTTGAAGGTGATTCAAAACTGTCAATTTTCATCAGATAAGTCATTTTTAACACTACGTGAAAATAATGAGTATTCATTATCAATAATTATTAATTTTACTCTTTAGTTTTATTTTGCACAATTTCCAAATTGCTTCTTCAAAGAGGAATACAGTAAAACAAATATTTCATTGGAATTTGTTACTCGTCATTAACTTAAATGAAACTGCCAAAATAAAAGGAAAAAGGAAAAGGAATAACTTATTCACAATACAGCTAAGAAAAAAGATGTTTTATTTTAAATAAGTGCAAAATATAAATAAGACATATCATGATTAGAGAAGTAAAATTTGCTAAAATAGTTACTGGAATAAAAAGCAGATCATAGACATGAAGAGAAAAAATAAACAATAAAAAATTACAGCATGAACTTGGTAAAAGACAACATTAAAGGGAATAATACCAAACATCAAAACATGTCCAATTTGCTCAAATGCCAGAAAATGCAAAGAAGTTTAAACTTTCTATAACCCAAGCAGATCTTTCCAGAAAGTTTAGTCTAGATTATCCAACAAGCGGGGTCTACATGTGGGAGTCTCCTAACCTTCTTCAGAACTTCAGACGGCACCACGTGTCGTTTGACCATTCAGTCTGGGTATTATGGTATTATATCAGTCTGAGCCATCAGTGTCCCCAGTCATCTGGAAAACTCTACAACTGTTACCTTCCTTCTCTGTCATCACCTGAACCTAAAACTATTGTGAGCTCACAGACAGCCCCCCACACACCCACCCACTCACACACACAAACACACACACACAGGAACAGACAGAATGGCATAATCAGGAGACATGCATGCTTGCACACACACATAAGAAAGGAGCATCAGAGGAGGGAAGGCTGCATCTGCCTTCTTTACGCCGCCCATGAATAAATGCACATGCAAATTCATGCTATTCTTTCACTTCTGCTGAAAAGCACGGGCTGTGTGTATTCACATAATGAAACTTCAGAATGACTGTCCAATGTGAGCGTACGCCAGATTAATAAGGAACATCCCATTTCAACCATTTCACAATGATTCTTGAAGCTTCGGGAAAGAACTGCGCATCTGCAGCTGTGGCCAAAGCCTTCTGATGTCCGTGACAGACGAAATGCAAATGATGGCATCTCATTACGCAACCATGAACTAATCTATTAAAGCCTCTCATCTTAGTGTTAAATTTTGAGACTATTTCGCTTTGTACAAAAAATTTAAACACCACTCTGAAATTTACCTGACATATGGTTGTTGTACACAGTATTTTTATGGACTGTAGGGTTTATTTAGAGAGCTGACCACATGACCAGTGTCAGAATTATACACCAACTCAGTGGTGAAATATAGTGGTTTTAGTTGCATAATTTCCACCTTGTGGAATATGCTGCAAATAGTGATTTATTATTATTTTTTCTTGAATTGGCTTGTTCGGCACCTACTCAGCATTAGACATATGCAACAGTGCAAACAAAACACTGCTGATGCAGGAATCAAAGGTTTTAGATGTTAAAACTAAACAGAGATTGGGAAAATGCTAATTAGCTGTTCAGAGGTGAGGCCAACTACACATTTTTTTAATTCTTTGGCTTTCATCCTAAGCGAGACTTATTTCTTATTTTATCTTAGACAATTTAATCAGTTTTACTGGAGAATTTAAGTTATTTTCTCTTTTTTTGTTCCTTTTTAAATCTGTTTTTTTTTTTATTCTTATAATCCCTTTTAGTTCTTAGTTCCCAGTTATGTGCAGCACTTTATTTCAGCTGTGGTTGTTTTTAAATTGTTTTATAAATAAAGTTGGTACACAATTTGATGATTAGTTGCTGCAGAAGTGAGTTACACAAGCAACACCTCAATCTCTTATTTTCCATGTATTAATTTCACATACATGTATTGAGGGATTAAAATAACTTTTAACATGCTTTATGTAAAACAAAATTAGAGGAATATTTCCACCTGTAGCAAACGGAAGAGTTTTAGTCAATTTTTCTAGCAAAAATGCATCTCCTCTTGATGAAACTTTCTCCAAGGTTATTTGTTAAATCATCAAAATAAAAATAGTCTGTGATCTTTGCTAGATAATTATGTCTTTTTATCATTCATTCTCTGCTGTGAAGACTGACACTGCGTAGCTTTGATTTACACAATGTAAGGTCAACAAAAGTTAAATGAATTTTCCTCGTTAATAATTGAGAAATTTACTGAGGAAGAACAGAGGGTGAGGAGGAGGACAAGTGGGAAAATTCCACAGGTGTGAGATAAAGTGAAGGCTTAGTTGGATCACCAGGGCACAGTTACACTTGCACACAAGTAAACCCAAAGCCCAGGCATATACAAACACACTAAAGCATGCATGCAGATAGCTTAAATGTTGACTAAGTAGTTGTGAAATACTTGAGTGCGTGAGAGAGCAAACGGCAACAAATTATGATCTCGATGGAGGGTGTGTGAAGCAAAAGCTATTTGACCAGACTAACAACCTTTGAATGGAACTAAATTTAATCCAATAAAATATAATTCCACTGTCCTGGAAGCACCAAGATACCAACATTCATATGATGTCCAGCTGCATCATCTTTGAAAACTTGTCGAAATCCAGGTTAAACTGTCCTAAAGTTCTTCATGTTTGCTGTTTTTATTGTGGTGGGGGAGGTTGTTGTGGTATTTTGTATTCCCAAGAAAAATACACAACTTTTCCATGTAGGTATTTTCATAAATAAAGCTGAGGGAGAAAGTCATTAAACTAAAGCCATTATGAAAGGAATATTTTGGGTCTTTTCCATGATAATATCCCAAATAGTCTGTGTTTTAGTAGATAAAACATCCTATCTGGCCCCACATGAGCAAATGTCATTTGGGAGGAGTTATATTTCATCCTTCTTTTTTTATGTTTCTTCAGACCCAGAAGACTTCTGAGTTCATCAGAGTTGTGTCTCATCTTGGCTAATACAGCCTCTACCAACGGTTCCACTTCTGTTTCAGAGCCAGTGTCTAAATTAGAATCAGTTTTTGATGGCCACCTGTACAGAAAACACCAGTACAGAGCAAGGAAAAAAACTGTCGCACTGATCCCAGAAGATTAGTGGGATAAATGAAAGAATCGGTTGCATCAGGAGCTGTGGGTGGGATAATCCTGATCAATAAAAAAGACCGTGCTGACCATTGTAAGTCACGTCTGTGCAGGGCTAGTGGAGAAAAAAATCAACAAAAGGGAATTAAAGAATCATGTCCAGGTGAAGTTGTTTGTGGAGGAAACTGTGTACTTTGAACAAGTGCAAAAGAAATTAATCTGACTTAAACCATAGTTTTAGGGTTCTTTCTCAACTTGAGCTTTTAAACTTGTGTTTTCAACTTGGTTTGATTCCTTGCCACATACAGAAATGTCCAAATGTACCAAAATGCACTACTTCAAACCAAACAAGAACATTCACACTGCTGGTCAGAAGTCTGTTGAAAGAACAAATAAGTGAAAATCGGTATAAAATACTAAATACTTCACTTTGCAGTGATAATTCTGCCCTTTTAGGTTTTGGTAGTAAGATGTTTAAACAGCCTGAAAGTCTTCTCCGAGCTTCATGGAGATGTGCTGAGCAGCACTTGTAACTACTGACTTCAATGCTGGCACAATATTTCACAAACTTGGAAAATGTAAATCAACAGTTTTCTTTGGAGAGCTGAATGACTCAGAGCTAAACCCTAGTTTTGTAACTGGGTCAGAGTGTCTGCTATCAAAGTCAGCACAAGCAAACAGATATCAAGTGTAAACTTTGTATCAATTTTAATAACTCTATGATACCGTCTCCTTTCCTTTTGACATCTATTTACGATTCATCAGAAAAACTGCTTTCAAGTGGAGGATTAGACAGAAGAGAGGGTCAGTTGCACCTACCATGTCGAAACTACATGTCTGTAAACAAAAATAGTCTCCAGTTGACTCAATGGTGTAAAGAAGTCGAGCTAATATCACATCTGTCTGTCAAACCAGCCTGCACGGTAACCACGGTGACCTGAGTCAAAGCAATGGTGACGTCACCACTGCATCTGTGAAAGGATGGAGATTCAGAAGAGGGCACAAGTCAAAGGGTTTATTGATTTTACAGATTACATGTAGTGACCCATTTTTTTCTTTCTTACCTCACAATACTTTCCCAATTCTCTAAAACTCAAACAAACTGCAAAAAAGAACAAGTGATTAAACTTGTTCTGCACAAGTACCGTCTCCTCCGTCCCTAAAACTTATTCTGAGAGGGACTTTATACTTCTTGTTTGGTAGTAAAAAATGGACAAAGCTGAACCTACTAGTTTAACTTCTTCTTGGGATAATTTTCAGCATGTTGGCACATATTTACAACAAACGACGTACTTATTTCAGATATGTCCTAGCGATTTGTGGACTGGGTTTAAATACACCCATTCCTGCTCTTGTCTCTTGTGCACCAAGAAATTTCTCAGGTCCTGAGGAGTCCTTCAGTAGAGGAGTCATCAGAAGAGATTAATGCTGTTAGTTTTAGATGGGGAGGTGAAGAAGCACCTAGTGATGATCTGGGAGCGGGTAGGAATTGTCTATCAGTCCGCTGTAATCAACAACTGCATCAAAAACAATAATAAAAACTTTTTGGGAGAATGTGCACAAATCCTTTAAAGGTGTTTTAAATGAATGAATAACTCCTCTTTGTTAATTTTCATGCTGGCATTGCAGTAAAAGCTGAACATGGATGTAAGTATTGTGAAAATTATTTGTACTGTATGTGTAATCCGTCGAATAAATTGCTTTTTCATGAGTACTTGAGGCATCGCTCTTTACTCCGGGCTAAGGGATACGGGTTTTCATATCCACTGCTTTGTTTATGTCTCCACATCAAATAGAAAAGGCCATGAAGGTCAAAGGATTTTGAGCCAGAGAGAAGCATTTTCACATACTCACAGAAACTATTTGCAGAAGAGAAGATTTTTGTAAATATCCCTTTAATCGATGTAATGAAAACACAAGCAGAACACAACCACAGCCTGTACCATAATACGCCATTAAATATGGATTATAGAGGAACTCTCTGTCTCTGCCTCTCATGTGTTTAATATTGGGTTGTTCAGTCAGTGAGAGTGAGAGTTCACACACACACACACACACACACACACACAGCTGTAATTAGCAGCTTAGGCAGCCAGCCAGCTCTGTAAATGCAATGTGATACGTGTGTGTGTGTGTGTGTCTGTGTGTGTGTATTCACAAGCTGATGATGATGATGATGATGTATGCACGTTTCTCCCTTTTGAATGTGTTTCTACGAGCCCGCAGGTGTGCATGTTTGTGCATACCTGAACGTGTGTGTGTGCGTGCATGATGAGTCACATGGTCATGCGTGGGTGTTGTGTTTGTCTTATCTGTGTGCTGATGGAGAGCCGAGGTGCTTGGAGACGGGCTGTGACGCGTATGTGTGTGTGTGAGTGTGTGTGTGTGTGTGTGTGTGTGTATGTGTGTGTGTGTGTGTGTGTATGGGTAGGGTGATTGCCCTCTAACACCTGGTATTAGCTGCAGTAATCCTCACACCACATCATACTCACGCACCAGTCCCATGCAGATCACATTTAGCTTCTCCTCTGTTCTGCTTCTGAGTGTTTCACAACAAGCTTTTGGAAGAGGAGACGGGTGGGGTTGGGGGGGCCGGGCTGGGAAAGAGAGAAAGGAAGGGGGACGGGGAGGGGGGCATGTGAGAGCTTCTACATTAACCATGCAAGCTCATTCCTGCTACATATGTAGAAGTAATATTAACCAGTTCAAGTCCCTCGAATGCTCTACTAAAAGTAAGTCCTGCATTCAAGCGATAAAAAGCAGTTGCTTCCCATGGCTGGGACGAGTGTGTGTGGTACTTCACAGAGCTGCACTGAAGTGTGATGAAGTTCTAATGGGTGACAGATCAAAAAATAAAAAGAATGAACTTTTTTTTCTTGTTGCATTTTATATCTGATCCTGCTGTGTCCTGTGCAGCAAATGCACTGTTTAAATCCAAGCTCCTAAGAACGCAGCTCAAAGGAAAACTAATTATCAGCGGTATACAGTAAATGTTTGATGAAGCTTTCATTCTGGCTGTCTCAGATTGAATGATTATTTTCCCAGGTCTGCTTGGATGTGAACCAGAGCGCAGGATAAAGTACCACCAGGCTGTTATTTGATACCACACCTGATTTTACACGTCAGTCAAAGTGATATTTGATACATTATTTTCATTTATAAAGACTTCAAGTGCACAGTTTTCTTCAGATTGTTTCAGTTTATTATAGGTGTTGAAATACATTTTCTACTCTGTAAAATGATGATATATCCCAAGAGCTGGTAAATGGTCAGCACTTAGGTTCATTGTCAACCTTGTCTGGGTTGTACAAAGTGTTTTTCATACACACTTTCAGATACACACAATGCAAATAAAGATATAATGCAATAATTTGCTAATCACACAAACCTATATTTTATTCACAGTAGAGCATAATGATATGGCAAATGTGGAAAGTGAGATACATCACAAGTTCATGAAAAACAATGACTTACTTTGAATTTGATAGCAGCAACAGGTCTCAAAGAAATCTTAAAAATATGAGCAACAAAGGGATAGAAAAGAAAAATAAATCTCTGGAGGAACATCTGACAACTAATTAGGTTAATTGGCAACAGGTCAGTAACATGACTGATTATAAAAATGTGTATCCTGGAGAAGCAGAGCCTCTGAGAAGTGAAGATATTCAGAGGTTAATCAGTGTGCAAAGACCTTTACAGATCATGAGGCAATTTTAAGAATAATGATTCTTAGTATAAAATATATCATCTTTTACAGCGAATAATTTAATCAAAAGAGTCCAAGAATCTGGAGAAATATCTGTGTGCGTGGGACAAGGCTGAAAATGAATACTTTTAGATGGCACTACATTAAAAACAGGTATAATTCTTGGACTCAAATCCCTTCATGAGCTCAGACACACTTCGAGAAATCACTGCCTAAGTACACAGTTCACCACTCCATCTACAAACGCAGGTTAAAGCTCTGTCATCAAAAGATGAAGAAATATGTGAACTCCATCTTCTGCTGGCCAAAGAATATTTAAAATGGGTTGAGCCAAAGTGAAAAACTTTCCCATAGTCAGAGGAATCAAACTTTGAAATTCTCTCTGGAAACCTTGGATGCCACATTTTCTCCCAAATAAGGACATCCAGGTCGTTGTCCGCGCTCAATTCAAAAGTCATGTTTAATGCTGGGGGTTGCATTAGCACCTATAAAATGGGGTGTTAGAGCAACATACACTCCCATCCAGGCAGTGACTTTTTCTAGGACAATCTCATTTCATTCAGCATTAGTAAATCATGACTTGTAGTCTTAGAGTCTGAGTGCGTTACAATTTTTTCCTCATGCAAACCAATAATCATTTATTCACTGGGAATGAAGCTTTATTTCCATAAAGGACAAAGATAAGCTTTAATTCCTGCCTACTTTTGAGTAGAGGCATGATAAAGCTTCACAAATTAAGTGATAACTAAAAATCCTCCAAACTTGAAGTATACTGTTTGTGAAACCTCCTCTTACCTGTCTGTCTTTTTATGAATCAGGTGTGTGTCATTCTGTCTCTCTGTCAGTGTGTTTGTGCAGCCTGCTCTCCCATATTGGATTTGCTGTCTTAATAATTGATGGAAGAGGTATTTTGTAAAGCTAAAGGCCAGTAATCCTTGGTGTCAAATTCAAAATTAGTTCCTCTTGTATTATTGATGCACTTAAGGGCAAGAGGTTATTAAGAGGAACTCCGAAGCTACAGAAGCCGCATCTCAGGAGAAAATGTTAGAAATGAATATATATATATATATATATATATATATATATATATATATGTGTGTGTGTGTGTGTGTGTGTGTGTGTGTGTGTGTGTGTGTGTGTGTGTGTGTGTAAAACAGTGTATTTATGGTTGCTTTATTCTGAAAAAGTGTAAATAGTTTAATATTTTATGCCAAATATGTTATGTTGACGATCATAAACCAAGTTTGAGGATAATAGGTATGGTGTTGATTGGATAATTTAAGGCAAAGAAAATAAATGTTTGGTTCTTCACTCTGATGTGTTTTCATGATACATTGAAATTATTTTAGAAAAGTAAAAAAGCAAGCCATTATGTAAGCCATACATTTTTAAACTGTTTTTTTTCCCTCATGGGGATCCAGTATTGATAAAGTATCATTGAATTAAGCCAAACTGAATTGGATATATTTTTAACAGTGGATTCAAAAATCGGAACATTGAAATCAAATGTTTTCTAGTGATTGTGTTGTTAAAGAAAAGCCAGGTCTCAGCTTTATCTAAGATGTCACGAGGGTGATGAAGATGTCATGCTTAGACAATAATGAACATAAGATTTGAATTTCTGCAGGATCAACAAGCAGTGCCTTCAGCGTGTGTTGGAAAGTAGAAAGCTGTGGTTCAAGTTGACCAGGTGGAGTGACCGTTAACACAAGACAGGGACAACTGGGTTCAAGAACCCTCCCTCAGGGACTGAGACAGACATCTAGATTGGAGCAAGGTAATGATGAGAGGCAGAGTGCTGCAGGGAACAAAGGGGTTCATGGCCGTCATTCGTTTTCTTTCTTTCTCTTCGCTGTTTCGTCCATTCTTTTGTCTGAAGGGAGAACCGTAGGAGCCAGGAGGCCCAGAGCAGCAGCTGGCAGGTAGGACAACAGGGGAGGGAAGGAAGCAGGGAGGAAGGAGATAAGTTGGGGGAGGAGGGGACACTGGATAGAGTGATGGACTAAAAGGATTTGAGCTTAGATGGCAAAAATGGATTGTAAAGTTGAAAGCACCAGATGCAACTCATGTTTACTTTTATTTCTATAAATTTGTGAAAGAAATTTCATAAATTAGGCCTTTCTTCACAGTAGCAAAACATCCCTCAGTGTGGCTATGATTTAGTAACATGAATATGATAAACACACACACACACACACACACACACACACACACACACACACACACACACACACACACACACACACACACACACAGAGTCTCAGTTAACCAGAGAGTCAATAGCCTGCAGACAGACAAGTGTGATTACAGCAGATACTGTTGCTGTCACTGCTCAGCAGTATCTCTTTCTGCGTCTCTCAGAGAGAAATGAAGAGAGGGCTGAGAATGACAAGAGAGATGAAACAAGGAAAACGTGCAGGTCTCTGCTCCCTTAGTGCACCTGTCTACCTATACAAAGTCAAAGACCAGAAACGCTGTTCAGGTTCTCTCTGTGAACCATTTAGATACTGAATTATTCTTGTACAAACAGCTGAACACTCTAAGTAGCCCTCAGAAGAACGTTTTTGTTAATAATAATAAAGATACATTTCCCAAAGCATTTCCTCATGTAAACATATATATTATGTATATATGTCAACATGGGGTGTTTTCCAGAGAAGAACATGCATCAAACCAAATGATGTTCAGGTAAGACCAGAAGAATAAATGCATGTTTTGTTCTGAGAAGGTGAATAGAGAGACTAACAGCAAAAAGCCAAGACAAGATGAAAACACATTTTTAAAAAAAGCATGATTATAAAAGACAAGCAAAGATTTTCAAAGCAAGAGGTTAAAAAAAGTGAAACTCTAAATGACACACATTTGTAGTTTCTTTGCTGATTAGCAAAACAGCAGAGGAACTACCTGGACACAAAATAGGAGCTTAAAGCAGTGGTGCACAACTTTTTTTTTTCCTTTTTAACTCTAAATCTGTAGTTTCATTGGATGGGACCCCTGGCATTGGCACAACCCACCTGGTTGGCCTTCAGTTACTCTGTGATAACTTAATTGTCCAGCCTGGATCACTTTCACAAGAACATGTATCTTCTTTCGCTATCACATCACACACCAACATCATCACCTCTGCTAGCTGGCCCAGTTAGCAAAAGCTAGCCGGTTCTCTATTATCTGCATGTTTATCATGGCAGAAGTACCACAGGAACCAAAGATTTGGAGGACAGGTCTTCTGCTATCAGAAACCACTAAGATTGGAACCAACTTCCAGTTGGGGTTGAGGAGGCTGACAGCACCTCCACCTTTAAAGACAAACTTCAAACATTTCTGTTTGGTAAAGCCTATAGTTGGTGCAAACTTTAGCGTGTTAGGGCCAGTAGCCATAGCTGCAGCTACAGGACAAGACTAGAGCAGCATCGTCTCTGTAGATATGCTGCTCTGGACCTATGCTGCAGGGGGACACCAACATGATCCACCCAGCGGTACCGCTCACCCTTTGTCCCTTCTCTTGTCTTCCTTCTTCCCATTCCACTCTTTGCTGATCATAGAGTTGAACAAATCCATGTGTCCCATCTATCACACAGTTTGGCTCAATTTTTGATGTATTTTAAAACAGTGCTGGACCAGCCTGGAACTGGACAGAGCCAGAAGAACAAAATAGTACAACTCTTCCACAGTGCTGCTTTAATAAAAGTAACGAGCAGAAAAAAACATGACTAAAACTTTACTAAATACCAAAAGCGTATCGGGAACAAGAGATCTGGCAAAACTCTGAATGACATCTCTGTGAAGGTTATCTTTTTTTGTAAATGTTACACTTATTTCTTAAGCAGATTATTATAAAGATAACTAGAATAAAATAATAAAAATAAACATATTCACAAGAAGTTTAGAGTCAATATTGTTTGTAATGAAGAAGAATATTATAACCATGTGTTTTCACTTTACTGCTTGATACTGACAAAAGCAAAAGAGATTTCATATATTCACACACACACACACACACAATAGTATAAGTAACTTCTGAACTCCGGATTCTGATTGCACATCAGTTACAGAAACAAAGTTTTATGCGGAAACAACAGATGTTATGGCCACCCTGTCACCTTCATGAAGAGAATATTTAGTGACCACACACAAGGGCTTTAAAGAGACAGAGATGTAGAGTCCCCCAGTACCATGTACATGCTCATGCACACACACACACACACACACACACACACACACACACACACACACACACACACACACACACACACTGTATGTCTACT
>JAOWBL010000019.1:10898357-10915901 GCA_028564865.1 Zenarchopterus dispar | reverse complement strand
CACACACACACACACACACACACACACACACACACACACACACACACACACACACACACACACACTGTATGTCTACTCAATATGCCAGGCAAACTTCCAAGTAATAAACACGTGTAATCTTTCAATAGTTACAAGTTTAGTTTTAGAATAGTTTTGTGAAACATAGATGTATAACAACATGACAGAAGACAGACTCATATACATTACTGAGCTGTAAACAAACATGGCGACCGGCCGATCTCCAAGCAGGTCAACTGTAGTCTAATGTCTCATTCATTCAGCTGACTGTGCGTCTGTGCTGCTGCCAGTGCCAGTGGTCCATTCACTTACACCAGGCAGCCTCAGACACTCAATCACTCGTTTATCTCGGCCTGTCTTCCCCCAGGCACACACACACACACACACACGCACGCACGCCACCCCAACCAGGCAGATGGTGGTGCCACCCCGCCAAAGCAGCGTAGCAACGCACACATCCACAAATAAAGGGACGAGGGGATGTCTGTTTCAGCTGCGTCTCCTTGTCAAAGAGTGCCTGGCATCAGCCGTGCCCTCCATCAATCCATCATACTGCCACGTCCCTGGGGGGCTCCCCTTTCATGCCCACCTGTTACAGTTATATAAGAGTTAACGGAAGGAACAGGAAACTCATCAAGAGATGAAACAAATTGAGTAGAAAAAGTACAATCTATTTATATTTCTTTCGAATATCAAGAAATTCTGCTTCAGTACAGTGAAGGGTCATTTATAAAGAATACAACACTGAAATTTGTGTTTATTTATTTGCTTATTAGTCCTTTCAGCTACTATAGATCTTTCTTCTTTAAGCAAATTGGTACTCTGGATGATATCTCTATGAAGGCTGTCCTATTTTTGTAAATGTTACACTTTTATTTTTTAAGTAGATTCTCTATTGTAAAAATAAAATTAGTGCAAATAATAATAAAATAAACGCATTCACAAGAAGTTCAGAGTCAATACTGGTTGTAAGGAAGAGGAATATTATAACCATGTGTTTTCACTTTACTGCTTGATACTCAGGCACCACTCAGGCACAAATTCATGTAGCATTGTTATTCTATAAGTGGAGGACATTTTCTGTCACACACAGATGGCAAATTAAGCGTAAAGTGGAGTTTCAGTATCTTTCCCAAAGAAGCTTGAAGGAACCAGGGAATCTGTCGATTGAACTACTTTATAATTAGTAGTAGAGTCATTCTATCTGCCGAGGCACCACTGAACAAAAAAAAATAAATTTATTTATTGTACTTTCAAACATCAGTGATTCTTGGAAACACTTACAGATTCAATATAAGGGTTACGATGCTTGGCTTCTAGAAAGACTATAATTTTCACAACCAAATTCTCATAAATGTGGCATTTTGAAGTATAACAACTCGAAAAGAAAAAAAAGGCTAAGATGGAAACTGAAAAAAAATAAAGATTGTCAGCTTAGCAAGATCCAGGATTGATCTGTATCATGTGAATTTTATGTGAACAATGATAAACATTTGTACGCAGCTGTATTTTGGAGAGTTCCATAATCAGCACCTTGGACAGTGGCTTTGACATTGTTTATATTTAATATTCAATTGGGGGGGGGGAATTGGTGCCAAGAAGAGCCACTTGTTCAGTTGTTGTAATGTTCCAAATCTCTTTTGATTTCTCAAAAGTGAGAATTATATTCACGTCATAAATTACCTGATTATTGTTGTCACGTCAGACAGGCACTTTGTGGGATTGATGTCGATCAGATAAAACGTTTTGAGAGGCCTCCATCACTTGTACATGCTGGACTGAAAGGATGGATAGAATAAAAAGCAGGAAGGGTGGATTGTTCTGAGGCCGCTTGCAGCTGCCGTGCTGCTTTACCCCGAGGCTGCACACACACCCAAACACACAGTCACACAGACGCACAAATACACACAGGAGCCAAACAGGCCTTACGACTGACACATAAATCACCGTTTTAACAAAGAGAATGACAACTAACCTTAACGGACAAGACAGATTACTGTGAGAATGAAAGACAGTGTACCAGAGAGCATCTGGGTATGTCTTAATATGCATGTACAGTAGCTAGAAGGGAAAAAAAAGTATGTGAACTCTTTTGAATCAAAATTTAAATAAACAAAAGGAAAAAAAACAACTCTTCATTCATGTCACATTAATGGACATAATGTGCTTATGCTGATACTACACATACAATTATAACATCTAGCATCTTTACTAAACACAACTCGTAAACATTCATCATGTTAGAGAAAAAAATAAGTGAACCCTTGATGTTGATAGCTGCTTGAAGCTCCTTTGGCAGCAGTGGCTTCATGGAAGCTCTTCCAGGAGCTCCGAATCAGAGCTGCACAATGTTCAAGAGGAATTTCTGACCATTTCTCCTCAGAAAACAACTTCAGATCAGACAAATTTGTGTGATGTCTGGTGTGAATGGCTCTAATGAGGTAATTCAACCTTTCTATGGTGTTCAGGTCTGTGCTCTTGCTGCACCACTTCAAAAGGTGGATTTTCTTTTTCTGAAGCCATTCAGTGGATTTAATCTAATGCTCAGTCATTGTCCTGCTGCATCACCCAACTTCTACCAAGCTTCAGCTGGCGCACAGCTATCCTGACATCAACCTGGAGCTTTTTTTTTTTTTTTTTGGTAAAACTTAAGACTAAGGCTCTTTCCCACATTGGATGTTTGTACACTTATGCTTAATATTTGGAGTATGTATTTCTTTGCCATAATTATCAAGGTGCACAGAAAACTGAGTTAAGTTTGTTTGGAATTTATGACTGGCATTTAGTTCAAGCTTGGCGGCATCATGGAGGTAACTTTGGCGAAACAACTAAAGAAAAATGGTTACCCTCATCTTTTCTGATGAGGGCATAACAGTGTTTGCATATTTTCCAGTATAGTATGCTATGTTTCAGCGTAGTCACAAACAAAGCTCCAATCTTTCCCTTCAGTGACGACGAGGAAGCAACGCATGCCTAAATTATCATATTTTTTGGAGAGCAGTTCTGTTGTTGTGTTCTGTCGTGGACACCCTTCCTGTTCAGTCATTTACATACTGTGTCACTCATGAACACAAATGTTTGCCAGTTTCAGTGGTGTCTTCAAGCCTTTGGCTGTGACTTACGGGCCTTTGGAGTCAGCTTGGCTGGACATCCACTTCTCAGAATAGCCAGAATACAAAAGTGTCCCCATCTACAGACAAATTGCCTACATATGGTAAATTGTATGTATATTTGTACACTTTGAGATTACTGTGTGTTCATTTCCAGACATTATACAGAAATTAGCTTTCACTGAAGTCATTAGTCTATAGAGCTCACTTACACTTTTATCTGGCACTTTTATTCTTTAATAGTTGTAAATTACAGAGAATATACCTAAAATGATCATTTCTGGTGTGTTATAATCTTTAGTACATTGATTATTGTGATTTACAGTGACAATCAGATCACATTTTCATGACAAATGAATGCACATCTTTCTTGCCCCCGTACTTGTAAAGTTCAGTGTGTGTGTGTATGTGTGTGTGTGTGTGTGAGTGAGTATCAGCCAGAAAAAACATCTTGGCTCAGAAGACATAAACTACTTTCAAAAGTCAAAATCTTACTTATGTAACCCTGAAGTGCACAAACACACACACACCCACACACACACCTACAAAAAGGCACACAAAGTCATCCTTATCCCTGTTTTCTCCTTAGAAATCGACATCCTTATAGATTACTCCACACACCTTAATCTTCCCTTTAATTCCTTAATGTCTTAGTCAAAGGTACAAGCCAGCAGAACCCAGATTAGATTAGGCTGCACTTGAACAACATAGCGGTGCAGAAAAAAAATCCAACACAAGGCAAAATGAAATGCAATCAAAATACTGACTCAACCTTTTTGCTTCAGATTTGAGAATTAAATCCAACGTGATTACACAGTGTCAGGGATGTAATGTGACATTTTCTGCATGCAATACAAAATACCATAGTGCACAAATATCCTGTAAATTGTTGGATTTACCTGCAAATCTATGCTAGTTTCCTGCACTGAGATTTCCTGCACTTTAGTAGAAGTTTCTGTATAGACTTCATGGTAGTCAAGGGTTAAATTCAAAATAATCAACACTGCATTTTTATAAACAATATAATAGCTGTATGTTTTTAAACCATGTAATCATATAATGAATTGTCCAAACATCTAACAAAATGATGTATGTGTCCCTCAGCAGAGACTGAAATATAACTTTTTGATTTTCTCTTTACTTTAATTTGAGGTTAAAAAAAAAGTTAAAATTACAATGAATATGGAGCAGCATGTTTTTTTCCCCTTAAGTTATTATATTCATTTGCCTACAGTGTCAATGAAAATGTATAAGGTTATTTTTTTTTAGGAACTTGTTAGGGAACTTGTTAGCATCACTATGACATGATCATATAGCAACAACTTGGTTATTATTATACACAATTATACACTATATATCAATTTTGACAAATTGATCCAAGAGCCCTTAAATTACAGTAGTGAATTCATCAGTGCACATTTAAATACTTACACTGAACAATTGGGCAATCCTTGCATTTGTGATTTGACAAGAATCCTAACTTGTAAACATCTTTCAGGGGTTTTTTTTCACAGTCTTCCTCTGTAAAAATCATTGACCATCTAACTAAGAAATCTTGATTATGACAAGCCAGCAAATGTCCTAAAACGCCTAATATGTCTCAACATTTTAGTCTTTAAAATACAAACACACCAAACTTATACTTGAAAATTACCTGCAATGTTGATTTTGAAGTTGATGTGTTTTTGAAGACATTTCTCATGCCAATGTGTCAATCAAAACACGTCATGTTCCATCTGCAGTTCCACAGTTCATGATCTGGAGTCTGGATGTCTCAGTGTCTTCTGTCACACTGTGTTTACAAATTTATGCACGATTTTGGATATGTAGCATTACTGAGTGAATTTAGAAGTTCAATCCACATTCATATAAAACATGGGACCATTTGGATGGCAATACTCTAAGTCTAAATATGTATTATTTTTAAAAAGCAATAAATCAGTGTAAAGTGTTGGGATGCTGCTTACCTTCAAATGATCAGTTTTACTTTTGTTTTTAGAAAAACCTATAAGTAAAGTACTAAATGTAGACGTGTATGTCTTTGTTCGTGAGTTTTTATATTTATATAGATAGATGTCAAATAAATTAAACCATTTCTGTGCACACATGTTCATGTGATGCAGCTCTGTGCACATTTTGTAGATGTGCAAATATGTGTGTGTGTGTGTGTGTGTGCACGCGAACATTCAGTTGTCTGTACCAGAGGGGACCACTATGCCAGTCAACAAAAGCACCCAGTGGTGCTGGTGTGGTCTCCTCCGTCTCCTTCAGGTGGAATCAGTTACTACTAATGCCTTCTTAGATCCCTACAACGCTATCCCAGAAGCCCCCTCTCTCTCCCACAATCCTCTTTGCTCCCCGGGTCCCTAAGCACCTTGGTGAAATGAAGGTGGCTCACTGAGGATTGTCTTAATCTCTCCTTTTCCTTTAGAAAATAGCTAAGCCAACCGGAATGTCACTCTCCCTATCACTCCAAAACCAATCGGTTACAAGGATATATATTTTTCCTCTGTATCTGTTTCTTTAACCTCTGATCTACCACTCGGCTCCTTCTTTCCTCCTGTTTATTTTCCTGGAAGTCAAGTCAGTGTCTTGGTAAAATCAAATTAAACAAATGTTATCCACACTTGTGTTGACAACATGGGGGTAGAGGCTTTAGGACGTAAGTAGGATCCATCCATCCATTATCTATATGTGCTTGTTCCTATTAAGGGTCACGGAGACCTGCTGGACCTGTCCCAGCTCTTTGGACAAAAGGCACCGTGGACAGGTCGAGAGTTCATCTCAGGGCCACGTATAAACATGCAGTCATACACGCTCACACCCACCCCTACAATTTAGTATCTCCAGTTGACCTCACATATGTGCTTTTGGGCTGTTAGAAAACCCACGCAGGCCCAGAAGAACATGCAACTCCACACAGAAATGTTCCTGCCTAGAGCTGAACCAGGAACCTTTTTGCTGCCCAGTGAGTAGGACATTCAAACAAAGAACTGTGAGCTTTGGTCATGTCTTTGATGACAAATGTTCTCTTTTTGTGTCCTTTTGTAATCACTTTCAAGGATTTGAACCCATTTTGTGTTTCAGTTAAGATAATGTTGCGTGAAATTTGGGTTATTTTTCTTCATTTTCATCATTGTTTACATCTGTGGAGACATTTTAAGTCTCCTCATTTGTGTCTCTTTTGGCTGTTTGCAGTTTTTCAGGACCAGACTGAGTTCTGTTGATAGCCAAGTCGGGTACCTGGAGCTCAATAGACCTGTTTGGTAATCTGTCCATGATTTAAATTTAAAAAAAAAAAAAAAAAATTGTTTTCCACAAAAACAAGACATATTACACTAAATGTAACCAAACAACAGCTGTTTGTCATATTGGACTGATTCTCACATTTCATATGACTTTATGAGAAAAAAAGGATCAAGTGGTTTACCCTCCCTTTACTTTTTTGACTTTGTGCTGCAGCAAAGCTGTACATTCAGTTTTGCGGTTGTGTTGAGGTCATTCCAAGGTTGCAGAAGTCAATGGAAAAAAATAGCAGAATAAACTCGAAAAACAACAACAACAAACACATTTTTCTTCTCCTCCACCAGTAAATCCTGCGCCTGTCTTTTTGTCTCTTGTGTTTTGGTTTTTTTGGGATGTTTTTAGCACAGCGGCTATTAGCCTCCATGTTAATCCCCTTGGAGAATAAACTCATTAGAACGTTAATCACTGGATTCTAATTACCTCTCTCTCTCTCTGTCTCTAATTCAGGTACTTAGACGAGCCACCCCTCTCCAAATCCATGAGGGAAAAGTTACAGTAAAATGAACAAAATAAGTGAGTCAACTCAGCTGCTACAGTATGTATTCTGTGTTTTTAGAAAAAGTAAGAAGTTCATTACAGACGGGTGATTTTCCTGTCACCTCAGACGGTTGTATGTAAAACAAAACAGATGAGTGGTGCTGCATTCCTTCCTCATCTCTTTGCATCACTGCCCTCCTGGACCACACATTTCTCCTCTTTAACCCATCTGAATTTGGGGTCTCTTTCTGGTATTTCTTGAAAACGTCTATCAGTCAGTCCTTCATGTAAACAGGTTTCCAGTTGTCATGGTAACTTATAACATTTGCAAGAATTACCAGAAGCAGTCCCAAAAGCAGCACAGCCTCCAAAACATGGTGGGATAAGAGTTTGAAAATCTGTGAAACAAACAAAACAAACATAACAAGAGCTGCAAAGAAGTATAACCAGATCAACTCAACAGGCTGCCATTGGTGTGGTGCCACTAAAACTTCTTAGATGATCATTTTCTACAACACATCTCTGTGTTGAGTTTTCTTTTCTCCTCATCATCTGTTGCAAACAAATGCAAACAGAAGGAGCACCGGCTCCTGAGACCCACTTCACTTCCTTTGTGAAGTCTTCCAGTTGTTTAAATGTCATATGTTGCTCATCCAGGCCCTCTTCCAAGATCGACTTCCAACACAGTGGGACACCTTTAATTCTGTAGTTTGTGTGAAATTATTGTATTTTGTGGTCTCATGGGTGGCATTTTTCCAACATGTAAAAGTGGTGTGCATGTACGAGTGTGTGTATGTGTGTGTGTGTCAGCTGGGAGGACACTTCCTGCTAACAGGCCAGAGCAGGCTCTGGCAGCTGGGGGAGGAAGGAGGATGGCAGTGAGCCGTGGAGGTGCAGTTCCCTAACAGTCACACGGGACCACACAACAAGACAACACACTCCCTCCCTCTCTCTTTTTTTCTCTCTCCATCTTTGTGTCTTCCTATCTTTTCCTCTCAACTTAAGTGGAAACAGAAAATTAAAAGCGGCGTCAGGTTTTCATATTCTGAGTGCTTTGCAGCTGATAGGACTTGATACCCCGGAGCATTTACTTGGCTTAACAGTTTAAAAGCGTCACTTTAAATGCATATGTGTGTGTGTTCTGGGTGGGACTGCTTAGCTGTCACCTACACAGTACCTATGATGCAGGGTCTTTGTGGTAGCTTCTCATGGCTGAGTGCACAGGACACACACACACATGCACAGCAACACACACATGCACAGCGTTGACAGGTGGAGGTAAACGGAGCAGAACTCTGCTAATCCACCTTTGCCTGGGAGACGGAGAGCAAGAGGTGAAGTAAGAAAAAAGTGACGTGAGGTGTAGCTGTGTTTTCTTAAACACCAAAATCCCTTTAAATGACACATCATTAATGTGTTGTGCAGTCAAGCTACAATGAGATTTAAGGTATGGTTGTACCACTCACTGATTCTTCAGGGAGAAAGATAAATGTATTCTCGGCAGGGCAGGAAAAAAGATAAACAAATCAATGACTTTATCAAGCCCAGTCATGTTTAGTTTAGTTATTAGTATCTAACATAGTTTTAGCTCAGTTAAGTGTGTAGATAGATTGCCTTGACTCAAAACCCCCTGTTTTTTAACCCTAAATCGGGATAAGCGGGTATGGATTATGGAGGGAAAGATGCTTTAATTGATTATCAATTAGCAACTGACCTTTCATGCTTTCAAAAATAACCCAGATATTGTCACATTAAGATACAGAGATCCTTCACTATTCTGATCACACAAGTTGATGGTTATAAGAAAGAAAAAAAAACAAGCGGTCCAAAACAACAAGTAATGCACTACAAGCCAGAAGGAAAGACAGATTGATCATATCCGAACATCCAAACAGAATACTGAAGAACAGAACAGAACAGTAACAGCTGCACCTACATGGTGGATGCAATATAAAGTTGATCTACGTGTCATTAATCTGATCCCTGATCAGAACATTTACTGTAATGATTACAAGTGTGGGAGACTCACATAAGTTTTACAATTCTCTTTTTTTTTTAAGTCATCCTTCCTCCTTCTTCCCTTTTGTTTTCCTTCTGTAGTATGTGTGTGTGTTTTCCTTCATTTCCTCCTTCAGTCCAATGCTTTGGGGAGATGGGGGTGGGGGGCTGTAGACTAGAGATTCTAGGGGTGTAGAAGGTTAGAAACAGATTTCTTTGCAGCATTTTCTTGATCTCTCTGTCAGAGTTGGCAGCTTCAGTAATATGGATCAGCTACAAATTCAGCAGGAAAGACAGCCAGTCACTGTCTTCACTGAGGGCGGACTTCAGTCCAGGCCACACTTTGGATCCTGTGATGTTCCAGACAAGAAGAAAAAACACACCATGACTCATCTGATATGTTCAAATACCAGGTCTCGCATCATCCACTAGTGGCCACGGTGGAAAGACACAGAACAAGTTTCAAGTCCAGCTGTTGCCAACACACACTGCGCCATGTCAACAAACTTCCATCAAATGTTTTTTTTTTTTCCGTTTTAATAATAAACTATACTTCAACTCTGCAAAGATGTAAATTCATGAAGTTCTGGTTTCAGTTCTTGATTTACTGCTGCTGCTGCAGTATCTGAGGTAACTCTCACACTCTCAAGATGTCTATATTTGTCTGTTGGACTTGTAGCACAGTAATGGGTTGTAAAATATTACTTCAGTTTAATGGTGCATACATTTACGAAATGATAATGGAGGGAACTTCAGAATCATAAACACTACCTTTTTAGTGATAGATTTTTATTATTGTAGCACTCCAAAATGAATGTAAGTATATCAAAGGAAAACATTCATTATGATGCCATGTTAAAATGGTACCTACTCAAAATAAAAGGCTGCGGAGTGGAGGTGGTCTGGTGAGTCTTGTAACACCGCAAGGAAGTGACATGAATCATTGATTTGTTTGATCTCTTCATACATTTAAATGAAAAAGCAACTCAGGCATCATTCACGTGTGTGTGTGTTTGTGCACTTCATTAAAAGTTATGACTAGATTATGTCATACACCAGGGGTGCATAAATACTTTCTTGTGATATGCTGCCCTCTTTTGGTCTGAAGTGGCATAGCTACATAGAGTGCCTTTAACACTTACATCTGTTTTTTTTTTTAAGTATCAAGTGAATATGAATACCTTCTGAAATTAGTGTTTTTCTATTTGAATTTTCAACAAAATGACCTGAGAAAAACTGGTATTTTACCTCAAGAACACATGTAGAGACAAGCACATTTGTCATGCTCTGTACTAAGTGAGAAACTGGTTAATGAGTAATCAAACAAGAATGATGCTGCAAAAGCAAATGAGTTTGAAGTAAGTTTTTCTCTTTTTTAAAGTGCAGATTCAAAGCAGAAGCTACTCTAAAGATGACAGAAGCAAAGAGACATGGAAAAACTACTTATATATAAGATGTACTGTCCAACATATGCAGTATATGAAAATGGTAAACTTTCTTTGCATTAACATTATAGAACTATAACATTTTAATGAAAACTGTGTCTGCATAAATCTGTATGTCAAACACATAAATTTACACTTGACGGGCAGGCACTCTAGATGTTATCATGCCAGCTTTGTGTTGTTTCTTCAGGTGCTTTTACAGCAAGTTAGACCATGCAGCCCGCCTGCCCTGTTTGCCTCGAGTGCACATGCACGCATGCACTCACACTCACATGCGTTCAAACTCTCAAGTCTCTCTTTGATGTTTGCACAAATAGCTTTGCAATCTTGGAGCAATGTAATCCTTTAACCCTTCTCCTATCATCCCTTCTCCCTCGTTGCTCTGTCATTCCTTTCAATTTCTTGTATATTTTGCCCTTTTTTTCTTCCTTTCCTGCCTTCATCCTTCCCCTGGCTTCCTTTACTTCCCTCTCATCCTTCCCCCTTCTTCCCTTTTGTTTTCCTTCTTTTCCTCCTTCAGTCATATATTTCCACACAAGTTCATACTAATAAATGACTTTTTTCAGTGACATCAGAACATTAAAGTTGCACAGTTATGTTTCTAGTTATGTTTAATGGCCAGACAACACAGAAGAAGAAGAAGAAGAATGCGATGGAGGCATTGTTTTGAGGTGCTGGTGAAATCATGGAAGACGTCAGAACTCATCTTGGAGGGATGCAAAATACACAGCGTCCTGAAAGCAGACATCCAGATAGACTTGGGATAAAATGGAGCTGCATCAACAAATGTCACTTCAAACATGACGAAGCAAAAAGAAAAAAAAATGTATATCTTAACGTTGTCCAGAGAAGTTATAAACGTCCCTGATGAGTTGGTATTCCAGATTGTCTTTGCTTTGGAGCGCTTGTAAAAGACCACATCAGCAAAAGATCCAAAAGCATCTGTGATGACAGGGGCTGGTATCAGATTAATTGTAAACTGATTTGGAATTCTCATCTGATCTTGATTTAGAAAATCAGACAGATTATATGACAATAAATGCTTCCTTTAGGCATATTTTCTGAGAATGGCTAAGCTTTTTTTTTTCTTTTTGCAGGATACCATTTAATACTGTTTTGTCAATGTAGTTAGCATCATAGACAGCAGAATTGACTTTACTGAAATACTGAAAGACAGATTAACTTATGCAGTGGAGAGCAGTGGGGGCTTCCTCTTTTCCCTTTTATACTGCGAGTCCACACCACCTTGCAGCAGGCCAGTTACTGGAAAGAAAAATAAATAAGTGAGGCTAAATGAGGTGAGAAACAATGTATTTCCTTTTTCTGTATCAGCAGATGACACATATGTGAAGCTGGTGCTTAATCTACAAGCTGAGGTTGGTGAAGGTGCGTTAGCTAGTCTGATAAGTGTTTCAAACATCAGTTCAAGTTTGGGGATTTTTGTGTTACAAACGTCCTGCCCGACTGACTTACTGCTGCTAACTTGGACAATTTATAATTTATCTTGTTTACGGCTCTTAAATTGCAGCTGCCTTTGTGAAAAGTGTCCTTGTTTTAGACTAACTTTGAATGGAAAAGGATCAAGTTTCATCAAGCAGCATTCTACCAGGACGTTAAAAAACCACGCATGGAAATGTTCAAAATCTTAAAATAGATACAGTATTAAGGTTGAACTGGAAGATCGTCGTGTAAGAGGGAGAAACCTCGTCTTATTGTTGTCACAATCACAAGTGAAAACATCCAGGATCAACATTGCTCATGCACTGCGGGGTAATGAAATTAATTTACTTTTAATCAGTTTAACTTGGACAAGCATAACTTCATCTCTACTGCGCCACAGAGCTTCACATCTAGTGGTACAAAGCAAGTACTAGTTCTGAAGTTGTTACTGCAATAACCTCACATCTGTTATCAGCTGTTACATAACAGTTCCAACTGATTAACTTTAGGAAATGTTAATAGAGTTAAAAGTTACTTTGATTTATTTAAAACAACATCCTTGTTTCTCTCCCCTAATGTTAAGTTGGTAGTTCAATTCAAAGCAGGCATTTAGCTTTACTTTGTTTGGATTTAAGAAAATAAAATAAACTCCACTGTGCATCCTCTTGGAATACCTTGAATTGATTTTACAAATTCCTCAGACACATTGATTTATCATATTTATTAGGAGAAACACCATAAAACATGAGAATTCAGCGTGTACGTTTGAATTCACACATTTCTGGCTAGAACATCCACACCAAACACACTGGGATTCATGGGGTTCGGGTATTTTTGCTCACAAGGTCTACATGTGAGCTGCCTGACATTTACCCTATTTTTGGGAGATAAGTTCAAGTCTTGTTTAGTGTAAGTGGTTCCTTCAGAAAACCATTCCTGGCTGTCTCGATAAATAAACTTCCACGATCACCACTGAGCTGCAGTTACAGTTTGTCTGTTTCAAGCATCTAAGGCTTTAAGTTTCTGTTTGCAGGCATCTGTGTGCTCATGTGTAACAGCATTTTAAGATCCCGACTTTACCTCCTTTTTCCAAAGGCTTTAATCCTTTTTATAAATCTCACCATGTTTCATCTCGGGTTTTTTTCTAGTAAGTAATTAAATTAGTTGGTCATTGTTTTTTTATTTAATTTAATTTAATTTTTTTTAATTTATAACCTTTACTCTCAAGATAACCTATGACTTGTGGCGATGCCATAATGAGGTCTGCTTTCCTGCTAACAATCGTTTTGCTGGAGAAGGTGGCGAGTATACTTGATTTTGAGGGAAACGCTTTACCGTCAGTGTCTCAGAATGCTGTCAAATCCAGTCAGACTTACTGCACTTTACCTGCCACTGGTCATAATGTAACTGCAGCTTAAAATGTGACAGACTTGGCAAGGCATAAATAAGGATTAGCTGTTTGTCATATGTGGTGTATAGAATAGAAGCTGCATGTCTAAGTTGAATATAAAATGCAACTCAGCTTTTAATGTCAGTTGGGAATGGCTGGAACATGGATTAAATTAAAAAAAAATCTTCAAAGTAACACTTTACAGTGTTGGTGGAATTTTATTTATGTGGAATTGGGTGCTAAACCACCAGATAGCCATATGACATGGTATAATTAAGAATGTAATTTCTGTGCATGTCTCTAGGAGGTATAAGACCCACAGTAGAACAAGACTCGAGGAGCTGAAGCAGGTGGCAGCCCAGTGTCTCACTGGTGCAGGAAATAAAACCTTAAGCATACTGGTCAGATGTCCTTAAGCTTCCTTTACCAAGTTTACAACATGTTCTCCTTCATTTCACTGTGTGCACCATGCTGCAATGATGTATCTGTGAATGTGCATCGGTAAGAGTTTACAAATACATTTGTTTACATGTAAAAACCACCATGTCCAATTTAGTTCAGAACCGTCTGGTCCAATTATTTTAATTTTTTTTAATTTTTATTTTTTTTTGTAGTTTAACTTTGTGTTAAATACGTTCCTCACTCCAGCGAGCAACACCAGTAAAATACTGAGAATTTTTTTTTTTGTTGTTGTTGCTGCCCATCTATTTGCTGACTAAACAGTAATTCAGTTTTGTTTCTAATTTATTTATGAATTTTAGTTTTGTATGAAACCTCTAAAGTTTTAAAACTTTTAAAAGGCGGTCACAGAAGATGCAAATCATAAAGATAATTTTAACTGAAATATAGCATATAGTAAAGTACTACACACACACACACACACATATAATTTTCACAAATAAAAGAATTGACATGTCTCTTTTATGTCAAAAAAGATCATAAAATTGAGGAATGACTGAAGAGATTAACATTGAGAGGTTAAACAAATAAATAAGACATTAATTTTAAGCATGTTTGGCAACTCTCTTCTTGCCCCTGAAACCAGAACCGCTCTCAGTCATGGACTTCCATTGACAAGAGGCTTAAGCGCACAAACTCCTCCTGATTCATTTTGCACAGCAGACCACCTACAGCAGTTGGATTCACGCTGTATTTATCAAAGTTAAGGTCAGGTCACACAAAAACAAATTAATCCGTGTGCCAGTGTGAAGTGTTTGATCCTGGAGGCTTGGTGATGTAGTCACCAACCACTGACACGCTATCCAGCCAGGAACATGCTACTGCTAGTCTGTCAGATTAGGATTTTTTTCTTCTTTTGAGCTCTTTGGTGCAGGATCATTAACTTGTTTGGGCACTTATTAACTACTGTACACAATATTTTTATGTTTAGAAGTTACTTTTGAAAGAAAACTATTTGTTTAACCCTCCTGTTATGTTCTGGGTCAAATTGACCCATTGTAAAGTTTGAAGTTCTAGGAAAAATAGTTAAAATTATTTTTTTGTTCAGTATGAAACTTCTTCTACTTGCCTTAATTTGTGTAATCAACATATAATTTTGGACATCTTTTGGATAATTAAACATGCACTGGGTCAAATTGACCCGGGAACACCATTCCTGACAAATGAACATAATAAGAGGCTTAAAACTGTAGCTTTATTTCCAGAGATAATAGGTGAAATTAAAAAAAAGTGTTTTTGCTTCTGTGTCATATCTGTAAGAGTTCTTGATTGCAGTAGTTTAGACTTGAATTTACCAAATGATTTTCACATTTTACAGACATGCATGCAGTTCTGGTCAAAGTGTTTGGGTCAGTTGTGCCAGAGCTTCAAACTAACAATCTAAAACAGGCATTTCTCCTGCCTTCTCTGTCAGAACTTGTTCCTATGTTGTTTATGTTTTATATTTAAATGTGAAAATAGTGTGCTGAGTCTGCGTGATTCCAAATTTTTGGGCTCCAGAAGGATGGCACTCAGACCGGGTGGATCCTTGCAGGCCGGTGAATACAATGACGTTCAGGTCTTTGCACACAAGAGGATGTGGTTACCATGAACTGCCTCTTCAGCAAAGGAGCCAGAGTAAAGCTGAATGGTGGTAATAAGCAACAACAGCTCCATCTATTCACTCCTGGAGGAGGGGGGTGGGGGGGCGGGTGGCTTGCTGTTGGTTTGGGGCTCAAATTCACAGGTCACATGTGATCCAAGTTTGAAAGCAGAAACTCAATTTAAACACCCGTCCCTGTGTCACACACATTCTGTCCGTCATCCAAGTCACATGATGTGACACATCCACCAGCTGTGTGTTTCTCTCAAACGCACACATGCACACACATAATCACACGCGTACTCAGAGTTAAGTTCAGGCTCATTCACCTGGGTGGGCCTGTCTGTCTGGCAGTAGTGTGAGGATTAGGCCAGAGATTAGACTGACAAAACACACACAACAACAGGAGGAAGTCAGTGTTGTACGTATGTGTGCGACTAAAAGAGAAAGAGAGGGAGAGTGAGGGATGAGAGAAAGAGATGGGGAAGTTGGGTGTATGCACTTTCAGATGTGTGTGAGCAGTGCTCAGCCTTGGAGGAATCTCCCAGACGAGTCACTCTCGCGCTCTCTTCTAAGTCATCCAACCATTCAAGGCAAATCTTTTATTAATCCTTTCAGTTCACAGTGCATTCCATTCAAATCTGCCTTTAAAACTTTATGCTAACTGTGCATTCCATTCAAGTCAACTCATTCAAAATGATATTACACCGAACCCAGACAGGAAAGGATAATTGTTTTTCAGAAGCTTCAGACTTACCTGAAACTGTCCCCTGTACTCAGCCTAATTTTAGACTTTAATCCCGGTTCAGTACGCCCATTCCTGACTCGCCCCGGGTCTGACAGTTCCCTCAGGTTCAAAAGTGACAGCAAAGAGGTGGGTTCTTCAAAGTTGACAAACCACTTTAGGTTATTGTTCTCTGAAGCAAAACAGGAAGCTGAACTTGGCACCCGAGGAGCACATCTGAAGACAAGAAAAACTCACACAGCAGTGGGATGAATGAGCCCACTGAACTTTAATCGTTTCCATGTAAAATGATTAGAGCCTCTGCAGAAACTCCGCGACCTGATCATCCCTGCTGCCGTCTGCCATCTAGAGTTCCAACATCTTCTTCACCTGCAAGGGAAATGTTTTCAGCAACATACACAGCTAAAAAGTTTGACGGTTAAACTTATATCACCATCTTGCACAGTAGTTTAAGAGTGCCATATGTCACAAATGTTGCCTTTCATTACCAGACCATGCAATTACAGCTTACTGGATCTTCACATTTAAAATGGTATCAATCACAGATTATACAAAAGTGTGTGTTATTGGTTGTAAAAGTTATATAAAAAGAGTGTGTTGCAGCAGAATTGTAACAGAGAGGCTGGCAGGGTGAACACACACATGCGGCCAACATGCAGAATATAAATGTTGGCTGGCGACGTCAAGCCGGGCTAATGATGAGGTGCAGTAATGTTTAAGATGGCGATTACCTTTAGCTTTACCTACCTGCTTTTTTGTGTTACATTTTAACTGTAAGAGAAAAGGAAATTCTAACATTATGATTATTCCTACCAACCTTCATGCATTTATATTTTTCATAACTGCAGACTGCCAGAAGACCAGTTAACATTTACTTTTACTTAATTACTTACACAAGTTAGTACTACAGTGATAGTTCTGTTACACAGAACTAGATGCTTTGACTCTGCTCCATGATTGTAACTGAGATAAATAAATGGAAAAAAAAAGCTCCTGAGTGTTAGTATATGAGCTCACAGCCTCAGACAGACAAAAGTAGACAGTCATCGATCGCATTGCTGCTTCAACACATCTAAAGATGTACAAACTGCTCTGTTTTTATTCAATAATAACAGTATAAGCACAGTACATATGACAGGTCAGTATTAAAGTCTTACAACCTTTTGGCAGAAAATTGACTTCAGGAGGACTTTCGGCATTGTACCTCAGAGAGTAATCTTTTATGGACAGCAAACATAAATCACTTACCACAACTCTGTCACTAAGATAATTCCCTCTGAGGGGAAGCAACATGAAAGGAACCAATATCCAAATCTTTTTAAGATTTAATGAGATCCATATGCAGAACAGCAACAAAATATTAATATTTGATTACTGCATTTTCCTCACTTTTCACTAAGCAATTTGTATCCAAAGTTGTCATAGATATCCATATTACCACATTAACCCATCTCAAACTGGCTCAAGAGTAGACTTCTCTGAAACAGGTACCAGTTTGGAGGTAGGTGGAGGTTTAGGGGGTGGAATCAGCAGTGTTTGGAGCTAGATGTTACTTCAGTCTACATACTGACCTC
>JAOWBL010000019.1:10868616-10889298 GCA_028564865.1 Zenarchopterus dispar | reverse complement strand
GTGTGTGTGTGTGTGTGTGTGTGTGTGTGTGTGTGTGTGTGTGTGTGTGTGTGTGTGTGTGTGTTGGGGGAGGGGGAGGGCTTTATCTGATCCTTAATTTCTTTCTTAACTTGAAAAGCATGACTTTTTCCAGAAATGGAAAGTGTTCTATCTAAATTTAATGTTCAATCCTGAGTGATTACTGAAGTCTACCTGGATTCCTGCACCAGCTCACCTGGCAGCAGCTGTCAGAAACGATTTGAGAAACTTGCCTTTCTTGACTTTTTGGTGACAAGTCAGATAAATAACATAAGGCAACACATTTATATATATATATAATTAGGATCATGGTCTTTCAGTTGACAATGAGTTTGACCAATCGTTAGATGTCATCACGTTTAGCAGCATGTCTACCCTCAGTCTGAAAACCAGATAAACTCTGAAGTCTGGAAAATGTTGGGAATGATTTTGCATTCCCTGTTACAAATAAAGTGAAGAATTGTTTACACTTCAAAAAAAATGTCATCATGTTTACTGATCAGCACTGTCATGATCGCTTAGCATAGCTTCTAAACTCTAAAAGCCAGGAAAAAAACACAAATACAAATCATCAGACAAATCGTGACTGGGTGATGGGTTGGAAGGGTCCAAGGATGAAACATGAGCATCGCCTGCAAGCTCAAATAACTGTGAGTGACATAAGGTGGGCGTCTTCCAGCCAGGTTACAGTCGACGGACGAAAAGACCAGAAATTTGATTCATCCCAAGAAGAAACAGGGAGAGTTTTATGAACATTTCAAGACATCTGAAAAACATGACTATGGTGATTTTCTTTATATAAATCACTCTGAAGAAAGTTTGATGTTTATTTTATTCAAGTTGTAGTAATATTGTCAAACTCTCCCTATCTCTTTCATACTTCTCATGGTGTCTGTTTCTCCTTCCTCTCCTGGCCTCTAAAGATTACTAAGGTTTCCTTTCATCCTTTTAATTCTTAATTCTATTTATCAATGTTGTCAACACAGTTTTATACATCAACATCTATCAGTATTAATGACATGGAATTCACTGCCACGGGCCTTGATATGTTCCCTTTATACAGCAAAGCTTTTAAACTTAAAGTTCTATTGTACGCTCTTAATTAAAGCTTGATGTTTCTTGTCAAATCAATACAATAACTTTTTTATTCCATTTTATAAGAATTTGGTGTCATTTCTGCAAAAATATACTGAAAAGTTTGAAGTTAGTTGGAGACTTTTTCAGTCAAGTAAACATGGCATAGTTTCAGAGAAAAGCTATACGGGGAAGATACAGAAAACTCTGAATAAGAAAGCTATTCTGCAGTTTTTCACTCCAGGCAGATGGTTTTGGTCATACACACACTTCGACAGGGGTGTCAAAGTGTGTGTATGTGTCTGACAAGTTCATGTGTGCCTGTTTCAAAGGCTTTTCTCCAACAGACCTCTCCTTTAATTCTGCCACCCAGCAGGACACACTCTGTGTCTCTTTCACACACATGCACACACACACACACACACACACACACACACACAAATACCCCACAAGAGGCTAACAGGGTGAAATAAGCATATCTCCGTCCGAACAGTAGCATCTCTTTAGGCCGCTGTGGGAGCTTGGAGCTCTGAAACTGACATCTTAGGATTGGGCCTCTAATCAGCGATATCAGTGAATTTAAAAGTCAAGGTTGAGACCCTGATTTGAGTTATGAGTAGATTACATGTGGAAACAGCTCAACAAGTGAACGTAGGTGGTGTATCTGTTGAGGTTTTTTCTGTACGTACACAGAACAACAACAAAACTGGAAACAAGTTTTCTTATGACAACATGAACGCGTAGAAATTCATTTACAAGACAAGTATAGACACAGAATCAATCAGTCCTTGCGCAAATATTTCAGATTTTGGTTAAAATAATACATTTTTTAACCCCCAGAGCTCATTTATGTACCTGGAAAAAAATATATTAGCCATTCTATCTGAGTACTAAAGTAAAACCAGCTCAATCCTACTTTTTGCTGTTTGGCTTTGCTTTTTCAATTTAAACCATTTCATGCATTCACATGGAAACAACTTTTTTGTGACGGTGACCCTTCGGACAAACTCCAAAGGCTACCAAGACAATAAAGTCGTCATTTCTCTTCAGAACAAAACAACTGACTGACTTCCCTTATTTACCCATCGCCCCTGCACATACACGCTCTCGGGCGTACACAAATACAGACACATGTCGACACAAGCAAATGTGCACATAGAGCAGCTGTTTAAACTTTCTCCACTGAGACTACGCTGTGTTGAAAGATTTGTGCCGCAAATGTGAATAAAAGACAAAGATGAGCCTAATATGTGTTTATGAAAATTTTGTGATCCTCTTTGCAGAAGTACGAAATTACATCAACTTAGCTTTACAATCATTTTCTGTATTGTTAAGAATCAACCTGGTGACACACTGACTTCCTCCAAAACCATGTTTTTTTTTCTCTCTCTCTCTAAACCACAGAGGTGTTTGAACAGCGATGACCATAAAGTCAACTGAAGATTTTAATTGAACCTTTTCCCCTTCTGTGATACTGTTCAAGCTAGTTTATAAATAATATTCCATTATGACACTGGTGTATACATTGTGCTTCATGTTTAGCCTCATAGCTGAAAGGTTCATGGTTTAACTGCTGCTTTTCCTCTGGCTACCTCCCATGATCTAAAAATGTGTTTTAGCAAAACTAATGATTCAAAATTGTGAGTGTGTGGGTGTGTGTGTGTGGCCCCGCAATGGACTCGCGACCTGTCCTGGGTATACCCCTGCCTTTTGCCTGAAGAGAGGTGGAATAAGCTCCAGCAGACCTCTGTGATCTGCATTAGAGTAAGTGGGTATAAATAATACATAGCTTTGGTATTTCAGCCTACACTGTATGTCTTAAAGACCGAAGGGATCATTTTATTATTTTTATACCCATTGAAAGATGTTACCTTCTTTGGTTCCCCTCGGTCTGAAAAAATGACAGTAACCCAACATGAGAGGGAAATATGCTTTTTTTTTTTTTTTCTTTGCAAATGATCTGATCCTGTTAACTTTAAGGAAAACACAGTTACTCTGAGTGTGAAAAAGGCTGGATGAGCAGAGGCACAGCCAATCCTGAGGAGCTGGTCACCCATCAGAAAATGGGTAACTTGCCCTTTCCAGGTTGGAAGGGGAATTGTTCAAGAATCTCAAGGTTTTACTTAAATATTTTGGTCAAGTTTTACAAACAGGAGCAGCATAAACTGGACTGTAAAAGTGTATTCACAAACTCTTCCTCACCAACTCCGAAACGGATCTCATCTCTCCTGATCCTGGGAGCTGTGAAGGCCACAGCTTCTACTTTAGTGTGACGAGCTACTAGCCTCCTCCATCACCATTTCTGAAGAAGCCATCTGGTTGCCAGGAAACGGCAAATGCAGTCTGCAACGAAATGACTCGCAAACGTTCAGAGCCCCAGATGAGCCAAAAGAGGGACCTGTGCACACCCCAAGGACGTGAACGCCTTCGGACTGATCTGGAGATGAAGGAAACCCATGCATCCATGTTGATGGATTTCCTCCCACGACAGAAAACAAACCTTTACTCGTTTCCCGGTTGAATGACCAGACCGCAAATGTAAAGTTGGCTTCACATTGGTGCGTCTCTGCGTGGGAAACGTCAGAGCAGCTCAGTTTTCTGGTGGTGAGAAGTTATTCTCGTGTTTTGGGAATTTTACTCTCTTCTCTCTTTCGTCCTTCCTGCTAACTCACACGTGCACTCTTATCTTGGCTATCAGGCCTCAGATTTTGTTTTTTGTCGTGGGGTGTGATGAAATCTCATTTGGCATTTTGAAACACGGGAGACCTTGAACACCACGTGATCTTGTCTGCCTTTTTTTTTACCATTCACACACCGGATATGAACAGCCATCTTGCCGCACACATGCACACAGACATTCACACAAACACAGATGCATAAACTGATGTTTGTCTCATGTTTGTTAGTTTTTTGTTTATGTGTTGTTTAGATATGAGAACTTTATTTTAACTGTTGAACTTTCACCATCTTTGATACTTGTCTGAATAAATCCTGATTCATTTGAATGAGAGAAGTTGTTTGTGGTTGTTTTGTACATGTTTGAAACCGTTCATAATTCCTGATTTTCAGGTAGTGCCCCGTTTTGATTTATTAATTTTTATAACTTATTTGTCATTATTGGCTGTCATCAGACAATTATTAATAATTCTTTAATAACTTAACAAACACTCCCTTTTATTTTATTGCACAACACCTTAGTTGCTTTTTTTTTCTTTAAATAAAACTGGTTTTGTAAAACAGATTGACATGTGCTGAATGTGAGTTAAGCAAGTTCAGGTCAGCTCTCTTTTTGGGTAAATGTCACAATTTAATGAGCTTTTTGACTGGTAACATTTGTGTGTATGTATGTGTGTGTGTGCGCTTTATCTGTCTGGTTTTATCTTTTCACCCCTCCTCTCTCTTTCTCTCTCTCAGGATTAAACATGTTTATCAATTATCACTCCATCTTGCCTCTAGCTCTCTGCACGCTACAGCTAATTGAATCATTAAACAATCGCTGCTCCTGAGGGAGGGTGTGTCCTTGTGACTGTGAGTGGAGGAGGGTGTTCGGAGGTGGGGGGAAGAGTGTGTGTGTGTGTGTGTGTGGAGGAGTCTGTTTGCAAACATGATGATTCCCTCAGCTGACTGCAATGCACTTGTCAAATATGCTTATTAATTTATAACACATGCACGAAGTCACACACAGCCACAGATGGGCGATGACTTGTAGCGCCATGTGTTGGTCACAGCTGATGGCTTCTCCTGTTGTTGCACTGGCAACCGGTTGAATCGAGCTTGTGTCATGTTAAAACATGTCTTCTTTTGCCATATATCTTGTATGTGGAAGACCTTAGAAAGTATTTCCATCTATCCATGATCTATACCAGCTTGTTCCCATGAAAGGTTGCAACCATGTAACATGTTGGCTGGGAAAGACGACGTGGATCACCACAACCAAGCAACTGCAGTAATGTACAGGAACATCTGTACTGAGTATGAATTGAAAATCCCAAAGTCAAGATGGGAGATACCTCCAAACGTGGTGGGGAATGAAAGAGCAAAGGTCCTCTAGGACTTCCAGATCCAGACTGAGAAACTGCTGATGGCTAACCAACTGGGCATCCAGAAGAAAGCAGTAGGGATACACACAATCCCAATCCCAATGGACAGCAACATCAAGGAGTAAATAAAAGAATATGGAGAAATACCAAAGGCTGAAGGAAGAGATGTGGAAGGAAGGTAACAGCAACGCCCGTGGTAATCATAACAATTGGACCTGTGATGTCCAAGCTGCAAGAGTGGCTCCAGCAGATCTAGATCCAGAGAACAATACCATTGATAAAGGAGCACAGCTGTAGGAACTGCAAATATAGGTGTATCAATTTTAACAATGGCTGTTACAGTTATGACAAAGTTGGTCTGATCACATGACTACATGGCCAGCATATAAGATTTTCCACCTTAGACACTCATTTATGTTAACATTATCAGTGATTACAGCTGATGTACGCTATACTACACAAACTTTTCTCAGGTGGAGTGAAGACCACTTATTTGACCGCTGTTATCAGTGATTGTAATGTCTCGATCTTATATTTGGCCTCATCAACTCTCGAGCAAACATACAATCAAGAGCTGCTTGATTTACTCTTGCTGCCACTTCAGCAGTGGTTTCAAGAGGCCCTTATCGTTCTACTACAGTGATAAAAAATAATAGCCATCATTCTTGTGTGGTTTACAGAGCAATTTGGTAGTATTATTACACTCAAACCTATAGCATAAGTGATTGCCCCATAAAGTTTTATGCATCTATATATTCACCTTCAATCTCTTTAGAAGTTGCTCTGGGCTCTGGTTGCCATTCATATTATCTGTCTTATCCCCCACTTCCAGGGAGGTTGGCTCCAGTCCTGTGGAGCCTAAACTTCTGAATGAAATTTGTACCTGTAGTCACAGGAAAATCAGGCTGTTTGGAGATGTTTTCAAAACTGTGACCTTTAGCATGCTTGTCTGTGATTTTCTGCATGATCTCCTCAGACTCTGGTCTGGTCCATGTTTAGTGAGGTAAATATCAGGACACCAGACAGCAGAGTGACGATGTTTCACCTTTTAAACAGGCAGACCAGTGATCCTTCTTACAGCACACATCTTAGTTTAACATGTCGCCGTGGTTACATTATTTAACATCTTCTCTAAGAGTACCAACTAACTTGTCAAGGTAGGTTTCTTTTTTTTTCTTTTTTGTTTTGTTTTAATGATTTCATTGAACCACAATTCCAATATCCAACAATATTTGATTTTCATTAATGGATTTTTAGTAAAGTATTATTTAATATTGCTTTTGTCATTTGGAAAATAAAACATCTGTGACATGTTTCAATCACTACGTCGCAAACGGAAACTGCACTTAAACTCTTCCTAGTCATGTATTTACAACTCTGTCCATAGCAGCTGGTTTAAGGGGGCGGAGTTTGCATTTGAACTCAACTCTATTCCCTCCTTCTCTGCAAGTGGAATCTCTTTTGAAGTCCATCTTATAGCTTTGTGCAATCCAACTCAGAGGAACAGCAAATGCAGAAACGTAAAATTGGATGGATCCAGATAGTTTTAGCACAAACCGTGGCGTAATGCCGTATCGTTGGATTTAAGTGTCCTGAAACAGAGTTATAGGATTGTCTTATCCCTAAGTTTTTGAGTTGGCTAGGTAACGACAGACACCTCTGCGTGTGTTTTCAAACAAAGAAAGATTAAAGAACATCAAAATAAGTCATTAGTCTTCTTAAAACTGTGAGATAAGTCATGGCTTTTGACAAAGAACTATACTTTCAAACACCCTCATCGTTTCTGTAACAGTTTCCTCACTCTTTTTCCTGCAACAAAAAGAAATCAATTATTTCATATTACATAACATAACAGATTAAGTGAACAGTGTGTGAATAAAATGAGAGCATAAACATGCACAGTAAGTGAATCCTGCTCATGTGGACTCAGTCCATGCTTCAGGTGTTGATACAGCTGTTTTAATCTAAATTAAACCAGGAATGAATACTGAAAGAATAAAAAAAAGACAGAAATTAAAACTGACACCGAATGCTGTCTGGAGTTTGTTCACCTTTCACGGAAATATAAGCCCGTACGTTTAAAGCTTCCATGCATGAGAGAGGGATCCTGCAGAAGTTGGATGGAATCAGAGTGACATGGAAATTGCGGGGCGAGAGAGACTTGGTGAGAGAGAGAGAAGCAGGATTCCCCCCCTCAACCCCATCTTGTGACCGATTCGTCACCGCGACAACCGTCACCCCACCTTACACTGGGATGTCCTGTAGTTATGTTCTTCAATTATGTCCCCCTCTTTAATGTCACTGCTGCACATCCATATTTAGTCAACCGCTGCAATTTTAGCTGCCGCGCTGAAATGCAACCGTCTCACCCTGGAATCAAAGGACAGGTAGAGTCTCCTTAGGCAGGCAGGGAGAGATTTACATTTATTTTTATATTCTTCCAGGCTACATCTGCAATTTGAGCCGCAACAGGGAGATTTTCAGCGTGCGAAGCAACTTTCAAGGAAAATGTGAGGCATGGCAATTTATCCACTCTACGTAAGACATTTTATTTTTGTCTCCACTGTACCCCCTGAAAATATGTATATTATTAAATATGGGCTGAGGGGACAAATGAGAGACAGAAATCTGCTGCAACAATTACGTGTAAAATGTAAAGAGGAGGGTGAAAATGGAGGGTGTCATGAAAGCTTCCCTATTGTTGATCTTTTATCATGAGCTTTCTAGTAAAGACATGCTTCTCAGAGGGAACAGTTGTTCACATACAGGAGTAAATAAACATATCTATAAAGCCCAAGTAGCCTTTTTTTTCCTATTGTGAACTACACACATTTAAAGCATCACTAATATAAAATAACATTAAATATGTGAATATAATCATAATCTTCTATAGCTGTATAATTCTTTCTACACTACTCTATTTGATGAGAATAAAGAGAACAATCAGTGATTTACTCTGAAATCTGACAAGAATTATTATCCACAGTTCTGTGTTTGTGGAGCATTTGTTTGTCATTGTTTTGTGTTTACTGACTTCATCGAAGTCTTTGGTTTGATCGGATTGTTTAGTTAGAGGGTGTTATACATTGGCTTCATTGGAGTTGCTTGCTAAGAGGGCCGAGGTAGACAATAAGAAGATTAAAGATCATTTAGATGAAATTTTGCGTGGGTTAAACCAGATGTAAAAAGAAAGTACCAAAAATCAGCTTAAAAAAAAAGAACTAATAAATGTAAACACAAGCCACGTCGTAGGTGGCTACAAGTCAATAAAAAGTCGGAAAGTTCATGGCCTTTCCTTCTAACATTTTGCCATGAACTTTCCTCTTTTTGTGTTTTTAACAGTACTTTGCATGACATCAGTTGCAAACTTGAACCGACTTCTGACCAGGCGGAGATGGCCATTCAAACAGTCCACTTTACACACTTTTTGTACACATACAAAGTTAAAAACGATCTCAGTTGACCTCTTTTGGAGTCCTCCTTAAAATAGCTTTTTATTTTGACCTAGAACTACTTGTAACTCAAAACTGCTTTGACTGATCATGATTTGGTACATAATGAAACTTTACTTCTTAAAAAAAAATCAGTTAAATAAATTTCAAATACCTCTATGTCACAAAGCATGAGCCTCACACCTTTGCACATACATATTTTGACTTAAAGCTCTCCACATAACTGAAAATATCTTTTTTTTTCCCTCTAATACAAATCTATCTAAAAATCAGTTGCAGTGTGTATTTCTGATCTATCATGAAAGCTTTAGCTTTAGTTTTAGCAACTCTCACTTTGCCACTTTCTTCAAGTTGGATAATTTTGTTTTTTGAGTTGCACAGACTAAACAGATCCCTGCACACTTGTCCTAAAGTAGACTGCACATGTGATAGCTTATTTTAATGACAATAAGGTCTCGGCTCGACTGATACGCCAGTTGACAGGAGGCATCGTTTGAAAATTGCAGAAGTTTAAGTGTGTGTAGTAAGTTTAAGCATCCTGGCAGATGCACTACTTCTTGTCCTTGTATATACGTACACTTGCATGTACAAATTAATCCAAACATTGGAACTAATTACATTATGTTTGTCTACGATCTCCAGGACTTTGAGTATGTGCCAAAACCAGCAGACGGAGGCCGGCTGACATTAAATCACAGCTGACGGTGAATAGTAACTACTTCTGGTTTATGAGCCGCCAAGTAAAGTTTAAAGCCGTTACAAACCTTTCCCTTATTTCAACCTGGTGGGTAAAAGTGAAAAGAACCACAGTTGTTTCTATGTGCATCTAGCATGTAGGTTAGGTTTGCTGTACACACGGAAACTTAGTGAAATATGAAATGTGTCTGTCTCACTGCTTCACACACAAACACGCACACATGCGCACACAGACAGGAATCTCCCCGAGCCGGAGGTGGCTGCGAGCCAAGAAAGGAGTGGACGAGGTGTGTTGCATGCAAAAGGCAGTCCACGCAGGTGTGACAGGATGCCCTTTTAATCACACACATACCTTGTAAAACTGACTAAATGCGAGACATAAAAAGAGTGAAAGTACACGCAGACCCGGCCCAGCGCCAGAAAATCCATTTATCTTATCCCAGAGAACATGTGTACGTTTGACACGCTTTGATTTTCTGTTTGACGTATTATGTCCTCAGAAGTTGGCCTGAGATTAGTCGAATCATTGTGGCAGAGATGGAAAAACCCAATAATTTCAATTTTTTTTTCTTTTGTAATGTGTTTTTCTATATTATTTGCTTTTGTGTACTATTTTTCAGTAACTTTTGTTTTTGTTATATATCTAAGTGTATAATATCTCCATGAAGTTGGGTCTGTGTCTCATTTTTTGGTCAATAATTATGCATGAAATTAGAATTGTATAGAAACATTGATCTAAAGAAAAAAATGAATGGTGAAATTACTTATCAGTAATAAAACTTCAGGTTAAATTGAGATAACAGGTTGATTGATCTACAAGTAATGAATGGAGCCCAGCTCTGACTGGGTAGCTGATTTAATGCAAATACTCAGAAATAAAAAATACAGTATCAAATATATACTGGCAGCTATAACAGAAGTACACATGGCTGCTGACAGCTATGAATCACAGAGTTGTTGTTTTGATCCCTGTCCCTTTAAGTACAGCTCATTTAAGTGAGGATAACAGATTTAGGCAACTCTGTATCTTTGATTTAATTGGAAGTGACATAAACTGTTGTTAGGGGCCAAAAATACATGAATCAAAGCCGTTTCAAGTTACAACAAAATATGTATTTCAGCAAAATGACAATTGCAGTGTAAAAAATACTTTCTGCTTTCTCGAAATAAATCCTTACAAATAGATTATTGGTGTTGCACAAACTTCTGTCAATCGGTGGAAAACGATGAGAATTCATGGTCTTTGCCTCTGACTCTTGCCTTTTTTGTCATAAATAGAAAAGTATTGATCCGGATCTATAAAAGCGCAGACCATGAACTCTCCGTTTAGAGGCAGCCGAACGGAGATGCCTGCACAAAAAAACCCTCTAATACATATTTAGAGTGCTTATAAAGTTAAAATGACCTTTGTAGTAGCCTGGTTTTCACTATCGTTTTAGTGGAATGACGTTTTTGAGTCTCGCCAGAGGCTAAAAATAGGGATTTATTTTGACGTCGGTCTGTAGCCCCAGGGCAAACATTCATTTTCATTTTGCTGCAAGTGAGCATTTCATTCACACTTAAATTTACTCCGATTCATGTCATTTTGGTCCCTAACCAAACTTTACACTCCAACTTTATAAATTTACAATAGCGATGAGTTTTTTTAACTCCAGAATCTTTCTTTAAATGTCACAGGTTTTTTGATCCGAGAGTGCGCCAAATCTCAAGTTACATAAGATGTGACGTAAGATATATTTGGACCAGACACGCAACTATAGCTCAGTTTGGGTCACAACTGTAAAAACAAAAGAATACCACTCTCTTCAATTTTACTCAGTGTGTTTTGGGGGTTTATGATATAACAACAATAAGTTGGTGAGTTATGAGGAGAATTATTTAATATGAAAACATGAACTTGAAAACAAGACTTGAACTAAAGGTGTTGCAGTTATACGGTGCCTAAAATCCTGTAAACTTGTACTCATAAAACCAGTTCTGAGAAAAAAAACGAGACTTAGCTCCAGCCACGACACAATTCTCAGATATCGTAACTGTTTGAGTTTAAGACTTCAAAAGTCACTGAATTTGCATTTAAGTGAAATGGTGAAAGTTCGATAAATACACCTGACAGCTGCATGCAAAAAGCAACTAATCAAGTCCCATTTTGCACACACCTGCTGCGTTGTTGCAGCATTCATGGCAGTTATGAGGGCAGGGGCTGGAAACTGACACTGTCGTGACTCAGATCCTGGTAATTCTGCCCCGTGGCTGGAAGTCTCCTGCCAGCTACGGTGTCTGGCTCAAAGCCAGTCTGTATTCACTCCCTCTTATCTATTGTGTAATTACCTCTTCAAAAATCACTTCAAAATCTGAAACAACTTGCTGCTGTGCTCATTTGACTTCAAAGAAATAACTTCTACATAATGTGCAGCAGCACCAGTTACCTGATTGAAATTAGAAAGTTTTGTCAGTAAGGTCCATGCTGCCTTTAATACCTTCAGATCAAAGTTATGGGGTTCACTTGAACAACAGTGGTTACTTCAAAAGACAAACAGACAATCACACCTGTTTTCAAAGACTGCGGGCCGCATATCAAAGGTGATAAGACATTTGGAGGTGAAAGCACGCAGAGGAAGCTAAGTGATTGGTTTGCTGGCATGTTGAAAGAAAAACAGTCTGATTTCCTTCCTCTCTGCAGCACCTGGTTCTCAAATGTCAGACCAGTTTTACCTGGATCTGCACACAGCAAACAAACTGATCACCTGAGTGCACTGTGTTTCTATGCATTTGAGAAAATAACAGCATTATATTCATTTCCATTAGTGTTGTCAAATGAGGAAACTTCTGTTCTTAATTTATGTCAAGCTTCTTCAAGTGTTTTTTTTAACACAATTTATGCATCCATACTTACAAAAAGGTCATGAGTGGGACAGTCTGTGAAGACAGAAATCCCAGTCTAGCCCTCTAAAAACCTCCACATACATTCTCAACAACCTGTAAACAAAACTGCACTTTTTGAACTTGTTCTTGGCTCCATGTGTCAACCATAACGGTTTTCTTGTTATAAGAACTTCTCACCAGAATCTTACGGCTGTGAAGTGCATAAACGGTTCTGTTTTCAGATGCAACCATATTCATTTAACTGTTTTCTAAGTAGAGGGGGTGAGAAAATGTGACAATTCAAACAAAGCTTTGAAAGCCTTTTAAATAACATCAGCCAAGGTTATTTGTGCTAAATAGGGCTGGTGGAAATACCTGCAAGTGTCACCAGTGTTGGCTGACCCACTCATGCAGCGTCTGACCTACAAGTCGGAGCTCCTTCTGCAGATCCTGTGGGCTGCTGGACTGGCCGACAGATGTTTCCCTGAAGAGAACTCACTACTACTTGTTGATCACGATGATGATGATCACCAAAGTCACAAGTTTTCTTTAGGAGTGAATTTATTTTACTAATACTTACAAATTTACTCACCTTTTCAGCAATTTTGTCACAGATGACAGAAGTTCTCGTCCTCAACACAAGTACACAGCGCATCCTTCGGAGGGTCGTTACCACTGCCTTCTCCCCTCCCTGGATGACCTGTCTAAAACACGATGGCTTAATAAAGCCCAGAACATTCTCAGGGACCTGTCACACCCAGGACATCACTTTTTTGGATTCTGCTTTCAGGCAGAAGATACGGGTCAATAAAATCCAGAGCAAACAAGCAGAAACAGTTTTTATCCCCAAGCTATCGCTGCACTCAACACAAAACAACACTGAATAATCATTTAGGTCTTGTTATATAACCTGGTGCAATAATTCCCACTTTTAGTTTTCAGTTTTACTCTTAGTTTACTATTTGGATGATAATTTATAAGCCTGATGCGGTAAGATATGTTTGATTTGTGTTTATCATTGCGTATTGTTCATTTTCATGTTTTTTTTTTTCCTTTTTACTATTTATGCCTTTTTACCACTGCAACATTTGTGCTAAAACCTCATTGTAGAAGTACAATGATAATAAAGTTCTATTCTATTCTATTCCATTCTTGATTTTGTTGTCACTGCTCTTCCTGCCATCTTTTTTCCCGCATTAACAGAATGAGCGCTCCGATGGATTTACAGTCCTCATCGGTGTCAGTGATTCTCTGCTCGGCGGCTACGCCGTCACTTACATTATCACACCAACCAGTCACAACACGTTAAAGACTCTGCTTTGTTTCACACTAAACAAGTTTTAACGGATTACCTTTAATCGTTGGTTAGCGGGGCTGCAGGGTCGTGAGCCATGCTTACTTTAGCGTTTAAGATGTGTTCAGAAAGGCCACCTTAGCTCTAAATTAGTGGCTTTGGAACAAAACATTTTCTTGCACATTCTCCAGAAATCCCCAAGACGTTTGTGTGTAAAAATGACTTTAGGGACACAACCCAAAAGATAGAGCAGGCTAAGCTTGGAGAAAAACATACAATTTAGTAAAATAAGAATTAAAATAAGAGCTAAATATGAACGACACTTAACAATAAAGGATCCTGATGATTCTTTTTCTGTTTTGGTTTCTTGACTGTCATTTGTTCACCGTTACTTTGTGCGGTTGAAAACATTCACTTACTTTGAAATGACATAGTTTCAGCTCTAGTTTACATACCAGACCCCCAGCATCCTTGTCACAGTTATTGCAAAAAAACAGGTTTGACCTGACTTTTAGATATTTGACGTTCATTTCTCTCCCACTCATGTTTTAGTTTTCATGTCTCTTAAGACAACAACAAAAACTGTCTTTAACCTGAGAAAGAGAAGAAGTCACAAAGCAGGAGATATATTCCCTCAGTCTTAGTTTCCCTTTACTGGCTTCGTGATAGAGCTTAAAATTCTTCTCCTCATATATAAAAACGGTTATGAAGAGCTTCTAGCTCCATATCATCCCAACAGAACACTTTGCTCTCCAACTGGAGACTTGCTTGTGCTTTCAATAGTTTCCAAAAGTAGAAAAGGAGCGAGAACCCTCAGTTATCAGGTTCTTCTCTTGTGGAACCAACTACCAGTTCAAGAAGCAGGCCCCATCTCTTCCTTTAAGAATAAACTTGAAGCTTTCCTGTTTACCAGGTTGTTTCCTCTCTAGTGTCACCTCATGCTTACTCAGTGAAGATTTGACGTGATCTTTAGGGTTTCTTAAACAGTTTTTTGGTTTGTTTGTTGTTGTTTTTTTTTACAAATTGCATTACAAGAAATTTGAATTTGGGAGTCAGCTGAAATTTCATTACGGATTTCATGAGTCGGATTAAGCATGAATTACAATGTACAAGACTGAATTGGAAAAGAATTTGTTTGGATTATATTTAACCTTTCTAACTTTCTGTGGATATACAAGTAAAGTGGCCTTGAACTTCAGTGAATTGAACATTTAAGGGTGCATTCACACCAGCTCTGTTCAATCCACTTTGAATGTACCAGAGTTTATTTTCTATGAAAGCCCGGTTTGTTTTGGGAGGTGTGAATGCACAGTCAAACTCTGCTCTACCTAAAAAAGTAGGTCTCTCCTGTTCAAGAGGACCAAATGCAGGAAGTGAACTACAACACAGAGCATTATGGGTACACACAAGCTAAACAAATATGTGCTTCGTGCAATTTCCAGGTGAAACATTTCACGGTCAGGTGGAGTAAGGACAAAGTAAAATCTCTGATAGAAATACAGTCAGACAAAAATAAATAACGCACAACAACAATGACGTTTACTAACTAACTAGCGCTAGATTAGTCAAAAGATGAGTGAGTTTTCTGCTTCATTTTTCCTCTTGTCATGTTTTTCAGTGATTCTTGGTGCAGCGCCACCACAGGCAAGGAGAGGAATACATCATTCATATTCGGTTCGTTTTACAACAGACGTCGTTAAAGCAAACTCAAATCGGCTGAAAGTTGTGGTTTTAATGGAGCTGAATCCCTAATCGTACTGAGTCAACAGGAATATTGGGTGTATAAACGACCTCTCATAAGACTCACAGATTCATATCATTATCCTGCTATTCCCTTCGATTGTAATACTAAGAATCTTCACCTCAAAATTTAATATTTCTTGGTTCATTGTTGACCTCTTTATGGTGACTCTATCATTTTTGTGCTGGTTTGCAGTAAATCTTTCTTTTAAATGTTTCACCTTCGAGTTTGTGAATTAGCTTGAAAATATAATGTGTATGTAGCTTTAAAAGATATAAACGTTGCGTAATGGAGTAGGAATCCCTCAATGGGTCGAAGAACCCTTACTAATTACTTGACAGAGAGGTATTTTTAAATCCTGCAGTGTAAGTGGTGTTATCAACTCTGCACAGAAGTGAAGTTTACACGAGGCGTCAAACAAACACTGGGGTGCACACACTAATGTAGCCATGTCCACCAGCATGCTCACACACACACACATGCTTGAAACATACACAATCAGTGAAGTGGCATTGAAGTAGGGGTTGGTTATTGTCCAAGAGGGAGGGGTTTGGCTCTGTGACTGACAGGCCATTAGTTATCGGGGTTTGGTCATTCGTCTTGTTGACTGACGTCAGAGCAAAGGAACGCACCTTGTTCTAAGAATAACCCACACCTGCCTTCATGCGCACACACACTTTCGTTAGGACACACATGACCGAACATGCGTGCATTAGGACAAAAAAACATGCATGGAGAGTATGCTTGAGAGCCACAAACTATCACTGACTCATGTAGACATGTCAATTTACTAACTCAGTACTTTATAAACATGAACTCTGATATCACTTTTTATTGCACATGTTGCATCATCACCAGCAAGGGTTGTTTATGACTTAATCAAACTTAAAGTTGAATATTTTCATGGATTCGATGTAAACACATCTATGTGGAATTAATATAGATCTTAGCTGATAATAAATAAATAAATAAATACCTTTTATGTAAATACTTGGGGATTTCATGAATTTGAATGGAGTGAACGTAAAGTAAGAGAAAAACAGTTACATCTCTCTTTTTCACGCTCACAAGCTATTTGAGTATTTCTGAGCTGAATTCCTCTGGGAAAGACAACATTGTTCTTTCATTCAGCTTAGGCTTTATTCACCTTTTTCTTAAGGTCCTTTTGAAATGTTCCCTTCTACAGGAAGACAGAAAACATCACAAACTGTGGCGTGACCCTCGTTGCCTTTTCTTCTGTCTTTATACACCAGCATCGAACATTCCTTCAGTGAATGAGAAGAACAAATTTTTTTTTAAAAATGTGGAAAACACAAAAGAGACATTAAATAGTAAATGTCTTCAGATGTGTCACATTTTTATCCGAGCTTGTTTTTCATTTCCCTGTTCACAAACACTCTCACCGACACTAACACGCTAAATCATGAAGCCGCTGGACAACCTGTTTATTCCCACTCTTTATCTACATTTTTGAAAGAATACAAAAAAATTGTATATGTGAATTGTTGTTAAAAAGCAAACCAGTTTGAAATTGCATGGGAATCAAATCAAAGAGTTATAAAAACTGAAAAAACACTGAAAAATCAAAAATCATGTATTTGTGAGAAATCATATGAAACTTTAGACAGCTGACTGAATATAAAGAACAAACTGAATATAAATATTTAGTATAAATGCGTTATGTTCTGCTTTTGCACTTGACCATAACTGGCACCAAATGAATGATGAGGTTGTTCAAAGTATTTACACTTTTGTATTTGATGTTATTCACAGCCAAGTGGAGTACATATAAGAATGAAAAGAAGAGGTCATTGTGGATTTCATATTTGAGGGGGAGCTTGAATTAATTGAATCTTGTCTAAAAAAGTGCCCAGCCAGTCTCCTACTTACAAACATTCAAATGTCCAACTTTTCTACATACCAACAAAGTTGTTCTCAATTTCAAATTAATGTGAAAGGACCCACACACCTCACAAGGTATCCATGGCGATGATCATTGCTATAAATGTACTTGCATCATCTGTGAAGTGAGAAAGAAGTTTTCTGTTGACAGGAGTCGTTGATGTCAGGTGCTACCATGATCAGGTGAGCATCTTCTTATCCCACCTCAGATGTTGATTATTACAATCACGTTGATAATGTTAGCTCCTGGGGGCAATGGGCCTCCACTAAACAAAATATGGGCAACCTGAGAACCGCAAAACACCACGTGAAGGAAGGATGGCGGCACAGATGGTTAGCAGACCTGGGCATTTTCGCTCTCAGCTCAAAAACTGAAAAAGAGTTAGAGTTTACAGACCGACACGGCTTTCAGCAACTGAAGGAGCGATTTAGAGGACAGTTTACAGAGAAAGGGATTATATACTTGTGGAAAGACAAAAACAAGAGTTGGCTGCAGAGTAGAAGTCCAAAGACCAGGAAGACTGCAGTGAAACTGAATTTGACCCCAAATGGTACAGTGGCATGAAGAAAGTCAGCAGGAAGACGATCGATCTCAATCGACTGGATTTCCATTTAACAAAAAAGATCCCACTCAAATGCCATGAAATAACATTCCTTGATATATTTACGTATTTGGTGACTTTGTCAATAGTTGGCTGACAAGCCAAAATGATTCAGGGACCACGATGGTTCCCGTTTGTGTGTGTTCAAATTCATCGCAGTCTTCCAGGTCTTCATATATTCGCTCTTCAGCTGCATCAAAATATGGCAACGCTTGCTTTTTCTGCCCACAAGTATATGATTACATTCACAGCAAAATTTCCTCAAAATCTCTCCTTTATTTTCTGAAAGTCTTTTTAAAATCTTCAACTTTTCTTCCTCTCAGTTTTTGAGGTGAGACTGGAAATGCCCAGGTCTGCTGTTCACCTGTGCTGCCCCCTCACGTGATGCTTCCTGGTTCTCAGGTTGCCCGTACAGCTTTTTAAAAGGAAGAAAATAGTTCAGAGTTGTTCTCTGCTCCGAAGGCTTTCTTAGATCATCGTTAATATTTAAGTTCCAGTCCAGGGCCATGGATGCCTGTATAAGGAGTCCTTTTTAAATGCTTCTCGAACTTCTAGATTGAACAGATCATTAAAACATCAGCGTATAAATGTTTGTGAATCACTAGATTTTGTCACGACAATATTTTGCTTCAAATGTCCTTAAATGATCAAACTTGAATATAAAAATCGAAATGACATCTCAAAAGGGTTTTGCAATGGTTTTACTCCACAATCTCAACAGGTATTTATAAACTTCTGATCTGCAGCAATAAAATGTTGGAATTCATCCTTTAAACTACTTTAATTTCCAAAGTTTAAACTTTTGGAGCAGAAATCGAAGCAAAAGGCGTTATTTCCCCTTCCTCGAGTCATTTCATTTAATATCTGGCCCGGTGCCCGGCTTAATTCACGGAGAGATGTCTTTCATTATAACTGTTGACGTTGCAATGATGGACAAGATACAGACATAAAGAAAACACGGCGGAGAAGTGAAACGCCGCAACAGGAACGGCCCAAGTGTGACAAAAAACCTCCGTACGCAAATGTTTTCCACCAGATAGCAGAAAAATAAATGACTCAAGACGATAATGAACATGACACGGAGATAGTTTATTTGTTTAAACACACACTATCTCCGTCTCACAGACTCACACACATGAACGACACACTTGATGAGGATGAAAACAAGATAAATGGATACTCGCGACACCCAATTAATAGCATTGCTTCAAATCCATCATGCAATTACCAAACGCAAAATCACTGCCCTTTAAAGATACGGTAATGGTGACTACTAGCTTTTCTAAAAACAGATAGCAACGTTTTCCTGATAGATGCCGGGGAACAATACCTAAATCATTTTCTTAATTATCTCCCCTGGAACTAATGTTGCAGATATGTGTGTGAATTAATTATTGTAGCTTGATACAAGAGAGGAAGCAAGAAAGCGAGTAGCACTATCCACAGAATCTTTTTTTTTCTCCTGCAGCATTCATTAAGTCAAAGGCAACTGTCAGTCACTTGACAAGACAAAACCCAGATTTCCAGAAATCAAATTAGTGCTGCAAACAGAAAGAGAGGAGGGACAGGGAAATCAACAAAAGACAGCGGAGTCCTTATTGTGAGACACATTGCAGCAGAAAATGAATCTTTCTTCTGTCATGTTTCATGTTGCCGTCTCTTTTTTTTTTCCTTTTTTCTATAGGAGCTCTTTACTGTGGTTGTGGGTCAGCTTCCTTTCAGCGTGACGCTCTCGCTGCAGCAGCGTGAAATAATGAACGTGGCCTTGAGTTGCACAGACGTGGACTCACGTTTAGTATGTATGTGGCTGTGCTGCATATGTGTCTCCGAGTCTTTTGTTCTCAACCGTCCCTTTCGGATGCTGCTTTGCTTTTCATTTTCTCTTTAGTGTAACAGCTCCAAGATACTGTAACTTGAATTTCTTGCCGTGTGTGACCAGAAGTTCAGTGTAAAGTACACCATGAAGTAAGAATACTCATTTTGCAGGTGGAAACAAACACCAAAACTTAATCTCAAACTAAAGGTATGTCCATATACCACCCTGGACAGTTTATGTGGGGGGTGTTTAGCCTTAGAAACACTAGTCACTTAATTTTTAGGGGTGGGTTTTGCCACAATTATGTGCTTAGTGGAATTTAAATGGTTTGGTATTTGTCACAGTTCAAACAGCTACCAGGAAGGGCATTAAATAATATGGCTTATTGTAATTTGTGTCCCACTTTTCTTTCAGTAACTATTACCTACTAAATAAAAATAATACCCTCAACCCTGCCTCCAGGAAATAAATAAGCCCAATAAAAGAAAAAAAAAAAAAAACATCTGTGTTCAATATTTGCTAAGCACATCATAAAATGCCTTATTTATAACCCTGCACTTTGCCTAATTTAGTATGCACCAATTACTACATATGCAAAGTAGTTCCAAGTCCATCCTCAGTGCGTGCATGGCTGCAGGTGCTCACCTCCAATCTCCTCTGATGCTAGTCGTAACAAATAGCTAATAATATTTTACCAATGCTGGATCTACCTTGTTCAGACACTCAGCTATGTCAAATCCCACCTTGCTCTCAGGATGGGTTCCTGGGGCTCGTTGCATACAGGAGTATCAGAGATGGGTGCGTCAGTGGTCCACTTGTCTTGAATTACTATTAGTCACACATCACCACATCCTAATTCTTCTTCACTTGAAAACACTGGGAGTTTTAACAATTTTCAGCTATTAGGGGCCAAAATTGGGTCATGGACTTGTTTGCAGTGGGTCGCAGCCCTTTAACTTACACGACAGTAAAACTTTCAGTTACACTTTTTTTATTTCATAAATTATGCAGAAAAACATCAATTAAGTTTGTTAAAAATGGCTGTCACTGAAATGTTTTAATTATGTCAACTTATGTTTACACGTTGTTTGCTTAGTATTTGTACTCAGATACATACATATATATATATATATATATATATATATATATATATATATATATATATATATATATATATATATATAT
>JAOWBL010000019.1:10853413-10868516 GCA_028564865.1 Zenarchopterus dispar | reverse complement strand
ATATAAATCAGATAGTTAAAATAATCTGTAAATACTTGTTCATGACTGAAAGTTGCTTTTTGGCGGTTTTCCAATTCCGAAGCAATCATGCATGCACTCGACCGTTACGCTTGGCTGCAGTTATTTATAGCACCCACAATTAATTATGAGTATTTTGTAAAAACTAATTAATGAGAAATTAGAAGACACTAAAGAATAAGAAATGAAATTATAAAAATCGACAGCTATCATAATAAGATGCAAGGACCTATGCTGTTTCCATGGTGAATGTCAAATGAGACTCTGTAGGTGCTAAGCGGTATGGTCCTCCGCCACCTCTCCGATGCTGCCCATCGCCAGTTCAGGCCTCATCCTTGTCTGGATTCAGGGCTTTCATACATTAGGCTGGGATTTCTCTTGTACTAAGTCAGGTGAATACCAGCACAACCGCAGATAAAAAGTGCAGGCTGATCTACCTATTCCACCCGAAAGGCTGTCAGGCTCAATAAGCCCAGAATATCAGGTGACTCAATATTACATAGTGATTGCTTCTCTGACATCCATTAAAAACATAAAAGAATGAGATCTGGACTTCTTATGATCCACACTCACATCTTCAGGGTTTAACAGTCCTATATAATCTCTGGACATGTCATGCATTTGATGCAATGAGAGAGAGCCCTCACACTCAGGTTGTATTTGAAACTAAAACCTCAGACACTCTTATTTCCCTGTGACTTATTTTAGTTGACTAAATTATTCTACATGTATCCATGACGATGGTCTGTTTTGAAGTACCAACTAACAATATTGCAGCATTGCATTACAACACAGAGCCAATATAAGCAGTTTCTCCGGACTTCCCTGTAATGTTAAGTCACTATATACAATAAACCAATATTCTACAAAAATGCTTTGACAGAATAAGATAATTGTGCAAATAAAGGGAACACTTTCTTTTTCACATCTTTTGGTAGACGGTATAATAAGTACATTTGAGGCACATCCAATAGTTGATTATTCATTATGCTAAAGCCCATATTAGCATATTCCAAACCTATTAAAATTTAACCTGGATCACTTATACTTACTATTCTATAATTCCTAAAGAAGGATTTAAATCTGCTTTATTTTCTACCGTTTCCATTCTTTATTCCCTCACTCGTTTTTCTCTTTTTTTCCCATCTCTGATACATCCAATTCACAATGAGCCATAAATGTCTAGGAAAAATACAAAAACACACAGAACAGAAGTCACTACTCCTGTCCTGAGAAAAATATTATGACTAAAAAGAATACTTTACAACTGCAACGTGCATTAATAATGTGATATCATCGATCATTTTTGGTTGCAGTTATTTTAATCTTAAATAGTCCCCACTTGAAGTATAACAAAAAAAAAAATAAACAAGTTATCATAAGGAAAAGATCTCAAGAATATAATTTAACTTGATATATCCTGAAAATGAGTTTTTCAGTAACCCAAAAAGGGAAATGAAATGTCAAATTTTGATAAGAGTTCTACAGTACTGCAGAATAATTTAACCAAATTTTAGCATCTGCTGGAATCCTGAAGAAGACCATTCAGTTTGCCAAAATGTAGAAAGTGTGACTTAAACACTGAAATGATTATTTAACCACCAGTGAGTCAAAACTAGTATAAGGCTGTAATAAAAATCACTTATTTAAAACTCTCTGAACCACGACACCGTGTTACCAGGCACTCTGCTTGGACTGGGACGTCTTGGAGGTATTTTCCAAGACAGTTTTTGCTTCTGTGATAACGCTGATTCATGCAGCAAAACCTGTTCCACTATTATTTCATTATTCTCAATGTGTAACCTCAAACTTCTCACAAATTTGATTTACTTCTTTTTTGCTTTTTATTCACTGGCCTCTGAACTTCTTTTGTGCACCTTTTTCATTTCTATTTTTTTAATAGTATGTCAGCCACATCATAAAGGCCACAGGTGATGTGAATATCATTGATCATGTCATTGTCACTGTAATGAAAGAAAAAATCAGTAAAGGATAATATAATTAATCTCTTGGGACATCTTAGATCTTGGCTCTCGTTTAGACGGTTCTGTGACACATACAGTTCATCTTAACCTTGTTGCAGGCCATTATTGAAACCATATCCACGTCTGTTAGTGCAGCTTTGATGTGATTATCAACAAGTATCCCTCTGTGGATGGTCATCGAGCTGCATTAACACCTCAAGGTTTCCTATCACACACAGAAACAGAGTAATCCACACATATTCATCAGTTTTCTCTGTTAGATGTTTAAGTGATCAAGGCTAACATTATAGGGCAGATCTGCATTAATGCTGAAGACTGTGACCATGATCTTCTTTGTCTTTTTAGTATCACCCAATGGCAATTAAACATCTCCTCCACTCTGCCATATGGAGTTCACTGCAAGTAGATGATGGCCAACCAATCAGAAGATGAGTCCTGAGTGGACAAACACAAACCACACCACCTTTTATTTTTCTTTTCATCCCGCTTTCGTCTGTCTGTACCTACGGAAGCTGAAGACCAATGGAGCGAACAAAAGGTCATGAACAGCAAAGTGAAAATTGTAGACATCTTAAGAAGTTTGTGCTGAAACACCAAAAGTGAATCATATCTATAAATAAATAGCTTCCCCAGAATTAGATCTGAAAACAGCTTTCCATTTCAGTGCAGAGAGGAAGCGGACGGGATTAAACAGAAGACAGGTGACAAGTGGAGAATTTGAGAAAAGAAATGGATAGATAACAACAGGTTCGTAACAAAAAGTGTGTTTGGTGAGTGAGCCGAGGCATTAAATGAAGGCATGAAACCATATTTACATATGAACAAGGCAGAGGTATGAACACATATGCACTACTTATAGTATGCACAAAGCAGAAAGTATGAACACACCGCGTACACACCTGGCACATACCCAGCTCACCCCACCTTTTGCACACACTTACCTATCATGGGGGTGTGTGTGTGCACAAACACACATCCTCTCCACCCTCAACACCCACCTTCCACCTTACCCCTTCATTAATACTTTCCTCTCAAAAGCAAAGAAGAAAGCCCTCCAATTATAATGGACTCCTCAGCAGACGGGCTCAGCGCTGCATTTATTAGGAGCTCATTTGGCTAAGCAGGGCTAAACACAGCGCATCTTGGAGAGGCAGGCATGGGGGGGCAACACAAGAGGTAGAAGATGCATCCACTCTCTGTGTGTCTGTTAGACATTAAAGGAAACATCCCCATATTCTGTCTTAATCCAAAGTGATTTGAGATGGCATGGGGGGGTTTGAGAAGCAGCGCTGGATTATTTGTTTACGATGGGGAGGGTTGCAATGCCTTTGCTTACTTCTCCAGATTTATGGTCTTATATCGTCTCGCAGCACTTAATCACCTCTCTTCCCCTAAACAGAACCCATTTACAGTTCAAAGCAGCAGAGCCTGTATCTATCGCCGGCTATATTACGATTAGTATTAATATCATCACCATATTCAAGACCGAGAAGTCTCTGGGGGGAACGCGAGAGGGAGGATCACGACAGTGCTGTTGCTTCCCAAATTTCCTGTCTTGTTCTTTGAAAGCCTGACCCTGGAAAAGGCTTTTTCCCCTTTTTTTCACTTTAATCATAAGTGTAGCTTTGAAGGTTTGGAGTCGTGACTCAGCACTTTCACCAACTGATTTTTCTTTTTTTCTAATTGAAAATTAGACAAATGTGTTTCTTTGCTTTTCATTTTCCACCCAGGCTACCTTGAAGCAGCAAAAATTTAGTAAATAACTTGAGTAGCAGGTGCCTGACACTGTAACCTTGCCAGCAAAAATTGAAAAAAAGCTATCTAATCTTAAGTGAACTGCTGTTGCACATTTGAAAAATGACGCCATTCTTTCATTGGAAAACAACAAGCAGCTCCTTTTCCAACTAGTCAGGGACAATCTGGAAAAGTGTGCCCAAACTTTTGACTGGTAGTTGTGTACTGATCATTGAAAAAGAAAATAAATATAAAAAAGCATTACTTTAAACCATACATCAAAAAATTATCTTTACTGATGTACATTTTGAGATTAGCAGAAATCAAAATGCTGTTTCAATTGTCAGAAGAAAAAGAATAATTTAATAATCATAATCAAATTAAAGTTTAACTGACTTGTCGTACAATGCAGGTTTAATGTTTACTTAATTCTTTAGCAGTATATTTATGAAACAAAGTGGAAAACAGCGTATACAGTCACCTGGAGCTGCTCGAAGTGATAAATGTAGGATTTGTACTTGGAAGTCTGTTCTAGAAATCTGAAAAAGAAACTTGCCCTCCAGCACAGTTTAACTTTCTTGTTGTTTAAACAGCTTTTGTGGGCATTCATGGGTCAGGAGGTTGACGCGTTTGTCCACCTAATTTAACATCGATACTACAATCCCTGGCTCCGTCAATGTCAGACTACGAGTATGTGTGTGTCAGAGAAGTGTGTGGAAAAAGAAATGCTTTGTGAATCAATTTAATGCTTTGAGTTAAGGAAAATTGTCTCATTTTCTAAAGAAAATATCTAACATTTGAACAAAACCACTGATGTGCTCTAGGAAATGCATATTACAACACTGGCCACATTTATATATTACACAATTAAACCACACAGTAAAGTTGGAATTTAAAACTATAACCAATCAATAGCCAAACAGTCCTTCATGCACTTTTTTTTAAAGAGATATGCCCTTTTTTTCAAACGTTGAGACAATTTCCTTAGGCACGCTTACCTATTATGTCTATAAAATAGCTGGTTTAAAATTTAGTTAATATCTGGATCCTACTTTGCCCTCCAGTTTGGTTGCAGCTCTGAGATCTGTGATGTCACAGTACCTTCCAGATCAGACTGGCTCCCTGAATTAGTTTCCATCCCCAAATGAAATAACAAGTCTGTGTTATCTCAGAACTTTTTTTCTCTTGATGATCAGTTATGACATCCAGACAAATGCACTCGAGCCACAAAAGTCATAACTTGTCCCCTTTAAGGATCTGATGTTGAGCCTCAGGAAGATACATTTGAACTGCACTAAGTGCCTGCTTTTCTTTGTTTGGAGACTTTTTTAAGCCAAAGAACCAGAATTTTAGATATCTAGAGCTAGAAAGAAAAGAATAGAGCCAACACATGTAGACACGTAAAGTAATGGATTTATAAAAACACAGATCCATAAAAATGTACAACCCTTTTCAGACACAGGAAGAGTTGGATAAAGCAAATTAAAATAGAAAATAATAAGGGTAATAATTACCCTCCCTCTGTGGCATTGGTTTTAAAAGTGTGTTTTTACGTTTCCGCGTCGTTGTGATGCACAGCAGGCACCACTGGCATGGTGCCAATCTCCATCTCTTCAACGGGCCCAATAACTACCCAGCTTTCTGCACCTGCTCCAATTATTATCCTATTAGCAACAAATACCGCACAATTACCGCTAGAAACCCTCACACCCAGGCCTCCGCAAGCTGTAAAAACCCAAGGAGAGAGAAATTAGCAGGGAGCAGCAACAGCAATGATCAGACAGCAATTAATCAGCAGAGACACATCTCAGTGTGGAGAATATAGACAGAGCCGCGACGGTTTTAGCTGCGATGGCGAGGGCTGATGAACGCAGGGAAAGGTGGGAGGATACAGGTGTGCCACTAGTTTCTGGTATTCTGTTGGATGAAGAATTTAGTCCTTTCTTCTGCATAGTATCAGATTATGGGAGTCTTCACGCTGTTGTGTTCTGCAGCATCAGTACCAAGGTTTTACTGTACGTGCACGTGGATGAATCTCACCTGTGCACCGACTGATCCGCAGAAACAAAATACGTTGTCTGTTCTTTAAAGTTGATGCAAATTGCAGCCCAAATTGCACTTTCCATCTTTTTATTTATCGCTGTTTTGACGTGTGTTTTGGGCCCATTTAAGTTTGTTTTTTTTCTGTCATGCGTTTCCATCACTGCCCCTGACATCCTGGCAGACAAAGATTGCAGGCACGGCACCAGAATCACACTTCACCTGACAACAACATCTCAGCCATCACGGCTCGCTCTCATAGGCTGATGTGTCCAGCTGATACAAAAGGAAAACTTGGGTAAACAAAAAAAAAAAAAAAAGAAGAAAAGAAAATTCTTCAAGCACACAAAAAAATACACCTACCGCACACAATCGCACACACACACACAAATAAAGCACACCGGTATTCATATTCAAATAGAAAATCTTATCGCTCAAATTGTGGCACTTCCCTTCAGTTGGGTTTTAATGCATGTTGCAAAGATTGAAAAGCAGGTGAGGGGAGGGAGGAAGAGCCAAAGAGATGCAGAGTGAAGAGATTTGGTTAGTCCAAAGGCATCATCACACGTTCCCGCCAACAATTTATCAGCCCTAAATTTGACAAACAGGTAGACATTCTGATGGACAGAAAAATTTCCTTTGCTATGCCGATAATGGCTGTCAAAACAGCAGTTATAGAGAGATGAGGAGAACACCGAGGGCCAAAAAAAAGAGGGAAGAGGCAGATGCACACATCTGCCTCTGCCAGTCTTTCTTTAATGAAACACTAGTGTGCCTTAGGAGACAGTTAAAGCTGACAGAAGCACTCAAGTTCTGGCTAAGAGGTCTTACTTGCACACACATCCAATCACACTCTCACGCACGCAGAAATCATTTTTAGAGGAATGTGGTGCAGTAAACATGTAATATGTCCTTTGGTCTCTGAGATACACTGGGTTCTTTGACTTCGGTCTCACTGATATGTGTGTGAGAGTGTGCGTAGCCGATGTGTGGCCTCGGGCTAGAGCGGCCAGCCCTACTCTAGATCAATTCGCACAAGGCAAAGGTCAACCAGAATTCCTCCAAGGTCTCTCTGTCTCTGTTTCTCAGTTTCAGACTTCTGAGGCCTCACTCAGTCGATCTACATCATCATTCTGGTCTTATTTCTTTGCACTTATCTTCTCCTTACAAGAATTTAGGGAAATATGGTGGTATTGGGAATATGATTTTCCTACAAATACGGCATTGCCTTGAACTGCTTCTGTCAGTGAGACAAGGAAAAGGAGATAGTAGAAGAGTCTTTTATCTGTTTGGAAACTAATGATGGATTTGTTTTTGCACAAAAGATGATTATGAATATGTGGATGAAAATGGGAAGCTTCTGCTAAGGCTATTGCCACAAGCTTATAATGGCTGAGGGATTGACAGATCCACAAAGGAGGAAATTTTTGTGTTTATTATATAGTCTGTGAGTGTGGAGTGGACCCTCGTGGGTGCAATAAAAACGCCCAAGTTATACAAAACTAAAGTTGGGCAAACATCAACCGTAGAAGTGTCAAAGTCAGTCAAAAAAATTTTTTTTTTCTTTTCATTCAATGGAGACATACCCCGTCACATGCTGTCATTGGTCAGGATACTGAATCCCACATTGTCCTTGCTGCTCCAGCCTCTAAGGCGTCAAAAGCCAGTATTCCCGTAGTGCCGGTCCCAAGCCCGGATAAATGGGAGGGTTGTGTCCAAAAGAGCTTCTGACGTAAAACTTACAACAAATCGATATGAGGAACACCATGATCCACTGTGGTGACCCTTAAAAAGTCACAAGAAGTCGCCTTGCAATCTGGTGACGATTGCTCTGAGAGCAAGCAGAGACGGAACAAATATTCACTATTTTCATCTCTGAAGAACATCAAAATTAAACGAAGACTAAATGGAAGAGAGAAGGGACACCGTACCAACAGGGAGAGAGGAACAATTCCTTTCCTTTCCTCTCAGTCACCCATCCAGACAAACCCTTCATCGTTTCTCATGCAAATTTGATCCAAAACCAGAGTCAAACAGACGTCGTCCCTCATCCGATGTTGCTGCGTTCATAAATGACACGTTCATGCACAATAGAAAAAAATTATTCATTTCATTAAGGCACAATGGCTCTTTGGCAGCTTTTGTCCCCTTTCAGCTCCCCACCCTGTCCCCCCACATAAAAAAATAACAATAAAATAAAGTACATCCCAAAATTCTCAACAACTTTCATTATCTTAATCGTCATGCGGAGGCGACCCCTTCCATGTGCATCATGGGAAATGAGGGAGGTGTCACGAGGAGCAACACTGTCCTGTTCTCCCTGAGTGAGTGGATAAGTGCTACATGTCAGCGTCATGTTTAAAGAGGCTCTGCATGATATCTTTGTCATCGGGGCCGACAGAAATCATGGCTGGAGACGAGCGGCGAGCCCGCTTGTCACAACAAACCACTGCAAGAGCAGCGCGCAGCCCGATGGAAAGCTGTAATTTAAAATCGAATGAATTATCTACAACTTCAGTAAGTTTGTCAGCGAGACGAAGATGTGACGGCTCCAGACAGAAAATGTTAATGCTGCGCAGTAAATTAATCCATCTCTGAAAATTATTTCAGCTGTTGCCAAAATGTAACAGAAGGGCCTAATTGAATTAGTAAACTGCATGTAGAGATGATAAACTGGGAAGCGGTTAATGCAGGTTAGCTGTTGCATTTATTTAAATAACAAAGCAGAACAACTCACTTGCTTATGCAAAGGTGTAGAAGGGCTCAGGACACAGGAACAGGCGCCTTTGTTTTGATCTAATTTGCTTCTCATACTTGGGCTACAGGAGACTTTGACGACCCTGGATATGAGGACGGGAGTCTAGAAAATGGATGGACGTTGACTATTTTTCCGTCTCTTCTGAGAAATTACAAAATGTAGTGAGGCCGGATTTTACACAAAATCAAAAATCTAACAATGACAAGAGTGTTGTCTTCCATGGCAAAACTTTGAAAATTGCAGCTTTTCTTCAGTGCGTTTTGGTTACTGATGCAGTTTCTTTATTATCCCTAAAGAGTGCTGCAACCAAAACGTGGCCAGAAATGTCAATTTTTAGATTCTTAAAAACTTGCAATATCTTTCTTTTTGCAGGTGAAATATTTAAGAAAGGACAGTGTGTGAGAATGTGATTTTTTTTTTCTTACACAAAAAAACAACTAGCTTTCAGGTATAATTTTGTACTTAGCTGTCAATATCTGCCGGCAAACAATAGAGACCTCAGAAAACAACCGAGCAGCAGTTCACTTTCAGCAGAGTGAATATTAAGCAGAGAAAATCGCCACGCACTTAGATGCAGGTGCATACACACATATGACCCCCCCAGCCCCCTACCCCTACCCACCCCATTGTGTTCCTCCTATAAGAGACATCTCAGGTGGAAAATAGAATAAAAATACAAACTTGTTTCCAATTCAGGCAGAGGCTCAACCTTGAGTGAAGATTGTCTGAAAGAGAGCGAGATGGAGAGGGTGGGATGGGGAGATGAAGAGAAAGAGGGATAGAAGGACAAAGAGAAAGAAAGAGAAGCAGAGCAAGAGAGATTTGGAGGAGGTTTTAATTGTTTTCCCATGATGCTTTGAGGAGGGCTCGGGGCTCAAAGCATCGGAGCAGAAAGCTGTTGGAGTGCCCATCGTCCTGGCAACCAAGCCTGACCCTTTGGCGCACATGAACATGTGCGCACACACGCAGATGCGCGCACGCCGTGGTTCGTTTGAGTCTGACATCAGCAGGGAGGAATGCAGGGAGGAGGGGGTTTGATTGGGATCAGGAGGCATTAAGTTTGGGGGGAGGTTTGGGGGGGTGAGTGATGATGAAGAGGAGAGGATGAAGGGGGGAACGGAGGATTAAGAGTTGAGGGGAAGTGGGGGCAGCAATTGGAGCGTGACAAAAGTTGACAACTAAAAGAATAGATTGAAATATATTGTTGCTCATAAGTTTCTCAGACTTCAAAATTGTTGTTTGTTTTTATCTAGTAAAGTAATTTTATTCACTTTCACACTGCAATTTATTAAACAAGAGATACTAACCTTCACGCACTCATAAAGTTCCTGTCTTGTGAGCGATCAAAACTGCACTGGTGTACAACATCCTTCTTTTGTTGTGAAATTCAGAATAGTGGAATTAAATTGTCATTTTGTCATTTAAAATACAGTAGTGCAGGATAGAAAGAATATGACTAATCCTGTTTAAATGTAGTTAAGAGTGACAGAGGTGGGATGACATTTTTGGACAATTCAATTTCAGTTTCTATGAGGTGACAACACAACAAAGACACCAAGTCACATTCTGATTGGTAATAACTGTTATTAGTGTCACTGAAGTAGTCATATTCTAAGTTCTTCATTATTGCCAAAATCAGTATAATCAGTGGAACGAGTTATTCTGAGCCGACACGAAACGCACAACTGAGATCGCATCTGTACAGCAAGTTAAGTAAGAACTGAGGAAAGCACATCACGCCACCAAAAACCCTGGAGATACTCTTTTGAAAATGGTCGGCGCCTAACTTTGTGGCAATAATTTGTCTCGGCTCACAAGCAAACAGATTCAGATTTGGTTTTCTGGAACCGACTCTTCTCGGAGGCCCAACTTCGATTCCCCCAGAGGGATCACAAGTCAGGCCTTTGTTTTTCTTTTTTTTTTTTTTAAATATCTGACCCAGGCAAATGAGGAAATATAATTTTTTAAAAAAGTTGCTGAAAGTGTAATCCCGGGGTCTAAAGTGAAGACAGAGGAAGTCAGAGTAGTGTGTGAGTTACCATTTTTGAAGCCAAATCAAATCAAACTTTATTTATACAGCACTTTTGCACAATAAAATGTAGCACAAAGTGCTTTAACAGTAAAAACAAAATCAGTCCCACCCATCCCCCCACTGACCCTGATCATTATCAATGATATAATACAATCAAAGGTTCAAATAAATAATATGTAAAACATTATTGGGCACAGAAGAACCAGTGAGGTTTCTCATTTGGCCATTATCATCTTGAACTTTCTGGAGTCTTTATTTGAAAGAGAACATTGATGTGTTTGAGGATGGCTCAATGTGTGTCAAGTTACTGAATTCCTGTGAGACAAAAAACAAACACTTGTAACTATTCAGGAAGAGTGACTCTATTTGATGACACCAGGAGTCTTGTGGTGGAAATGTATTGAGAGAACCTGATGTTTTTTGAATGAGAGTCTGTTGGGACTGGAGATGCTTTGGAGCCAGATTGCAGCAGCGGTGCTGCACGTTTTAAGGTATCTGCTTCACACCTGACAGGAAGCGGCGTCATCGGTTTTTACACTTGCTCAAGAGTCTTACTCCAAACATGGTTTTCTGTAAACAATAATTTCTTGATTCTAAAGAAAACAAAGCAGTAAGTTACACTTTAAATAATGCCCTACTTCCTTGTCCTGGGACAACCAGAACCCCTCCAACGACGTCCTCGTCTTGTTTCTGACGACCAACCTGCATGTACGTTTTGGCTGAAGGACCAGTTGTTTTTTCCTAGTTGATGCTGAAAAAAACTTGCCCCCCCCATCTCTGTCAGGAGTCTGAAGCAGTAGATGCACCCTTCCTGTGTTTGCCGGTGATGGAGGGATGGATAGAGGAAGGAAAAGAGGGAGACCTCGGGGTTCCTTTTGTCTCCAGGCCCTGATGTGTGTCCAGCAGCTCTCCTTCCCTCCTCCCTTCTTCTCTTCCACCCTTCATCCCTCAGAAGACATACTGCCCAACTCCTCTCCTTTTTCCCCATCCCTTCTTTCACTTTTTCAATCATCCTTTCTTTAAGTGCCTTGCTGCCACTCTTTCACTTTCAACATTTCCTGTCCTCTCCTCAACTTTCCTCTTTCATTTTCCATCCATTCCTCCTCTTCACCTCCTCCACCTCTCCTCCTCTCTGCCCACCCATACTGTCTCCACGGGGAGCCGTTTCACACTGAGAATGAATCAAAAGGCAAAGGAGAGAAATATCCTTTCAACATGCATACACACACACTCACTCACTCACACACACACACACATAGGCCAGAAGACTGTGTGGGAATGAACCAAGGGGCCTTGCTCAAATCCCTGTCTCTAGGCAACCAGTAAGGATATGCTTGAGGAATAGCATTAAAGTTGGAGGAAGAAAAAAAAAGAAAACACTGCAAACACACACTTGTGCATACACACAGAGACACACATGTACACTTTTAGACTTACTCTCTTTCTCTCAGTGTTTGTAAAAGTGATCAGAAATGTTGAATGGTAAATAAAGAAATGTGAGTGGCGGATGCTGTGATGCTGTGAGCGGAGAAGAGCTGACTGCCCTCAAAGTTCTGACATCGAAGCAACAGTGGCGCAGAGGTGAGCAAGAGTGCAAAAATGTGTCTGTTGGAAACACTGTGTGTGTGTGTGTGTGTGTGTGTGTGTGTGTGTGAACGTATACAAATATCATCACAACAAACACTCACTTGTGCTTCTTCTAGATGTGTGTGAAAGTGTGAGCGTGTGTCTGTGCACAAATGTGTGTGTGTGTGTGTGTGTGTGTGTCTGTGTCTGTGTGTGTGTGTGTGTCTGCCACCTCTGCAGCTGGCCCTCCATCAGCAGATTAATAAGCTTTGTTGCCACGCCGACCGGAACCTAGTGACAACCATCCAGGCCTGAGGCATTGTGGGTAACGGTCTGACTGGCTGCAAGCTGGCCCTGTTTTTACAGCTCTGTTTTATCCCACACCATGTCCCTGTGTGTGCGTGTGTGTGTGTGTGTGTGTGATGGTTAATTGCTCCTCTTTTGCCACCCCTCTCAATGACATCACTGCGCAGCCACAGATGTTTTTTTTTCTCTCTCTCTACTTTTAGGACCTCTGGACACACAAACACAGAGACACACACATTCATATGAGAGCTTAGGAAACACTTCCAGGCTTTTGACTTGCACTCCAACTCCATGTCTGTTCCTCTTTGTGCCCCTTCCCTTTCCCTTCCTCCTCTTAATCCTTAAACCCCTACTTTTAATCACCTGTGCTCTTTAAAACGAGGGAAAGGGGTTTCCTTGCTTTTGAATTTGGTTACACGGCTATAAAACAATGGCATGCATGGAACCACATTCATTTTACTAAATTTGACATATATAAACGGTATATAACTATACCAACACACTTAGATTAAATTTTCATAATTTTACATCATATGACTTCTTGGGGCAGCAATTCTCTGCAACATTGAACTTCTGTAAAGATATTTACCAGCCAAAGATTTCAAGATATTCTTTAAATTTCAGTTTTTAACAAAGATTAAACTCCAAACAGAGTTATTGCTTTAAGTCCTTTTATTGCATAATCAGGACTCATAATAAACATCTTCTACAAGCTGAAGATGTTTCTAGTAAACTAACAGTAATGCCCCCTTTAATTTCCATCACCTGATCATGCTTGAGTGTGACACAAAAATCTTCGAATTAGATTTTTTTTTAGAGTTAGGAGAGCTCAGTGAAGCATAGACTTTGGACCAGGCTTGAGCTGTGGCCATTCCTTCCTCTTATTATTACTTCTGGTGTTCCACTCCAAACATTTTCCATCCAAGCAAACTGTTGACATGTTTTTTTTTTTTTTCCCCCTGTGGGCTTTGTGGCCCTGACCCTTGACCTCTCCTGCTGTGTGCTGTAACATTGATGTTCTGGCTTTTTCAGGTTATTGTGCTGTCTCATCCATTGTAAGTCACTGTTGCCTGCTTTAACTCTGAAATGAGAAGTGACTTTAGTCAGACAGCAACCCACAGGTCAAATCCAAGGCAGGGTCAGTAGAAAGTACTGAGTCAAAGTCTTATGTTTTCTCTCTTTTGAAAAACGCGTTAATCAAATAGAAATAACATTTATTTGTTGATGACCAAGACAAATCATTTGCACCACTGAAGACGTTTTCTCTCTTTAAACATGTGAAATCAGTGAGAGAAGGTGGCTTTTTGCAAAAAAATATCAGAATTCAAAGTCTGAAGTACAGATTAAAAAAAGCAAAAATGAAGTTCTAGACTAACAGACAAGTGCGCCTCTATGACGCAGAGAGACTGAAGAAAGTGTGTTTTCCTCCGAGTTCACTCACTAAATATCCTCAACACCAACTACTTCTCTTTGCATGAATCCTTTTCTCCAACACTGCAGTCTTTTCATCAACTTCTATCCATGTTTTCGTTCCCCTCTGTCACACTCTCTGTCTTCATCACAAACTCCCAGTGCACTCTTCTTGCAGGCATTTCTCTGTGGCTTGCACATGAAGTTGCAGTGCCCCCTGGTGGCAGAACGGCCTCACGGTAAGAGTTTAAACCGCTGAAGTTCCTTAATGAACACCATTTCTTACTTTTTAGTTGCTGTAAAAACAGTTTTTAGACAGAATAATAAGTCCAGTATAAATAGCTTCTCATCTTGAAATCCCCCCAAAAAAAAAATTCTCTCAGATAAAATTTTATAAAGTTTGTAATTTAAACAACTCAAAGAAATAACACCTCACAAGGGCTGAAAATCATCTGGAGTTGAGTAACAGAGGAAATGTTACACTGAAGTAATTATAACCATAATTTTAAAAACTTCTCAAACTGCTTTAATCTCTGTCCAGCTTGCGAAACCACATTAAAGCAACCGCAGCAAGAGAAAAATACCTACTCCTATCTTGTAATGAGGGGTATTTCTGTCAGATCACTTCCATCGTTTTTTAATTTTTGACGCCTCTCTGAGTCGCTCTGAAGTTGTATCAGACTCTCCTCCGGTGTAATAGAGACACTTGAATTCACTTGCAGAGTGGTTTTTGGCACAGGTGTGATTTCCACAAACAGGCAAGATGAATGACGCTGGCTGCTAGACAAGAAAGCCCCAGTCAGCATATTTTGAATTATAGAATAGAATAGAATAGAATAGAATAGAATAGAATAGAATAGAATAGAATAGAATAGAATGATCTGAGATAGAAAAGACTGGAGCAGAATCAAAGTAAAAGTTGAAAATCACTTGACTTTGGGACTGTGTTAAATTAAGCGTGACTGAATGCCACAGACTGTGGACCTCAGTGAAAGCTACTTTGTCTGACTGAGCTCTGTCTGTCTTAATGAAGCTAAAAGAGTCTTAAACAGCTTAACACAGTCTTCAGGTTTCTACCTGTGTAAGGCTATACAGTGAGTGCAATGATGCACAGAGCTATGCTGCCAGTGTGTATGTGCACACGGGATGGAAAACTGTGCACGCCGATTGCACTGTATGCCTGTGTGTGTGTGTGTGTGTGTGTGTGTGTGTGTGTGTGTGTGTGTGTGTGTGTGTGTGTGTGTGTGTGTGTGT
>JAOWBL010000019.1:10835939-10852646 GCA_028564865.1 Zenarchopterus dispar | reverse complement strand
TGTGTGTGTGTGTGTGTGTGTGTGTGTGTGTGTGTGTGTGTGTGTGTGTGTGTGTGTGTGTGTGTGTGCGCGTGTGCGAGGGAGAGAGAAATACTGTAGGGGGAAACAGAGACGACATCAGAGTCCATATTAAAGGATAATTACAACTAAACAAGAGGAGCCTGTTCCCATGAAGAATCCTGGAGGATTATCACTGCTTATTACTCCTTTACATTGTAAAAGTTTTCGTGTGTGTGTGTGTGTGTGTGTGTGTGTGTGTGTGTGTGTGTGTGTGTGTTCAGCTAGCCTCAAATCCTTTCCCTCTTTAGAGCGGTCAGACTTGCTCTGAGTCTTTGTTCAGCATCTATGTAAAAACTTTGTTTCACTTAATTCTACTTGTTTGTTATTTGTTGCTTTTTAGTGCTTAAGTTACACTGACAAACATGTTTTCTGAATTCAGATGGGCAAAGTGCAAAAATAAATAAATAACCCCTCACTTGGCTCTGGGGTCCCTGCAAAAGGATCCTGGTTCAGATCCGGAGATGTTCTGTTTCCTCCTGGTGCGTCAGCATCTGTTCAGAGTTCAAGAGAACGCTTGTTATAGAGTTACTGGTCTTTCTAAACTGAATGTAGAAGAGAGTGCATAATTATTTGTTTACTCTGTGTCCATGGTATGTTTACATATGAGGACATAAAAATGGAATATTAATATGTAAAAAAAGGAGAGTAAAATCCTGTTTCCACTGATCCATCACAGGGGCAAGAAAAAGTGTGTGAAGCTCTCAGAAATGATCCTTTTTCTGTGTTAATTTGATTAACGTAAGTTATGACAACTGTCAACTTCCCACCCGTTGGTTTAGGCTCCTCACGGCCGTGTTAAGGATGAAGCAGGTGAAGAAAATAAATAAATTAGCTCACCTTTCATACAAGAAGGCTATGTTTGTCCAGCTGAAATGCTCTTTTGTTCATTTTACTACACTTTGTTTAGATGTGTATTAAGATAATGGTATAACTAAAATATATCAAAAAAATGTTAAAAGTAATTTCCTTTTAGTTTAAATTAGCATTACAGTTACCTAAACTGATAAATATATTAGCCTTAGCAACAGAAGATATATGAGGATCTGTGTACGAGGCGTCCCTGTGATGTAAACACAAGGCCCGACCATGAACGGCTGAGTTCCCCTGTTTGCATCTTTCTGAATGAAAATGTTTTATTACATCAACACTGTAGTTAAGGATCATGATGGTAAATGTCTGCAAACACATAAAGAGACTGAAAATCCTAGCAGGCAGATGTTGTGTTTTTCTTTTCGATTTTTGTCACCCTTCCTCTTCCCCAATGCTACAACAGGAAAGTATCAAATAAAAATAAAGACAATGAAAGGGAAAGTTTCGCACATCCTGTCAACTCATTCAATGAAAACAGTCTCAAGAAAACATCACATTGGGATATATAAAAGAAATTTAAAACAGCAGCAACAAAAGACTAAAAAAGGAAGCTCTTTTTACTAAACTAACTGTTGACAAAGCAGTCTCACAATTTAAGAATGACTACATTTCTGACTTTTGTCATCTGTTGTATGAGGAATCTCTGTTCATGAAGCCTGATGATGTCACAAATAACTAAATAACTTCTTATGACGAATACCCCTCGACACAGTCGAATAACACATCAAGTTTTGTATTTTTGTGACATACTTTAAAAAACAGTAAAACAAAATCTGAAAACATCTTGCAAAATTATTTATTGCAGGTTTTGTCACCTTTGTGGGTCTTCTTGATCATAACAAATTTTCTTTGACATAATGGACTATGATCTTTATTATTTTAGGTTAGACACAATTCTTCAGCATTGTAGCTCATGTTGGGTTACACTGTGCACGCTCTCGTTGTCCAACTTAGGGAGTGATTTCAGACACAAACAACATATTTTTTCTTTTCAGGGAAAGTCTCTCTTCTCATAGTGTCACAACGCCAAACCGGCTCACGGACACATTTCTCTCAGTTCTGAACCTTTGACTCTTCTCAGTTTTAGTTTTTGGACAATTACGGCGACTGGTAGATAGTTTTGTCCCTTCTTCTTCTGCTACAATTGTTTGCTTTCGAAATTCCATGTCAAAACTTAGAGTGTAACATTAATAAATGTTTTTTTTTTTTTTTTTACCTGAATCATCGACATCATTGAGAGTGAGCTTTTTGGAGATATGAAGTATTTTGCAGATGAATTATGATCATGACCCTGAGCGGGAAGAAGGGAGTATAACAGCGTGATGGATTATGATCAGGTCACAAATATCAAGATATCAAGGGCAACGTTTTATTTCAACATTTTGTTTCGAGGCTTTTTCTCACTGTTAGAAAACAAGACTTTGAGAAATTTTGGCTTTCAGCTTGCTAAAATTTTGCAGGTGGGTTTTGCTCTTTGCTGTAATTTATTTCCACACTTCTTCACCTCAGTGATTTTTTTTCCTCCACAGTTAGTAATTTGTCAGTTTTACTTGACAACGACTTATCCATCAGACACTTTGTAGACTCCCAAACTTGCATCTGGACCATAGACATCTTTAAAAAGAAAGTTCATTGATCTCTCTGTGTCACTGCCCCTTGCCTGAGCCCTCCCTCTGAGACAAAGACCGCGTCCCTGCAGAAAATTAGCGCATTTAGCTGTCATCGCTCAGCTCGCTTTACAATCCCAACCAGCATTCACACAGAGGGCCCTGGCCTCTTTTCTCTCCCTCCATCCATCCACCCTCCTCCTCCCATCCCGAACCCTCGCTCACTCGCTCGCTCTCTTTCTTTCAGCTGGAAAGGCGATCCCCTGTATAACTCAAGAGATCAAGACGGGAAGGTGTAAACTGCACATAAATGTGATCAAGTGTCTCCATATCACGAGCCTTCACCGTGGAGAGGCTGACTGGCTCAGTGGCCCAAACCCCCCACCCCCACCCCACCCCATCCTCCAACCAACGTGGATTATCTGCCCCACTCTTTGTGGAAGTAGACATGTAGGAATGAGAAGATGCTCACTCGTTTTGCAGATCTTTTAGACCCACAGTGACCCATAAAACAGCACTGAGTGTCCATCAATAAGATTACATAAACCTGCCAGTTTTGAAGGACATTTTCATGGCCTATTGGACAAAAAAAAGAAAAAAAAGAAATTATATCACAACTTATTATAGCACAGATAGGATAGATTGATTTGTTAGATAACAAGGAGGCTCAATATACAATAAAGCTTCAAATAATTTGAGAATTCTCGATACAAAATACTACATTAGGATTATTATTTTTCCTCCATTGCTACTCTTTTTTTCTTCAGACTGAAGCAGCAGAAACAAGCTGTAACACGACTCTGATAGGATCACTTCAGAAACCTGAAGGGCAACCTGTCAGAACGCAGCTGCCTCATATCAGGGAAAATGAACTCCCTAAAACTCTCGACCGGACTTTGAGCAGCCGACAAGCGGGCCAATCAGGAGCCTGTTTTCACATGAGTCACTTTTTTATTTCCATTATCAGCAAATAAATATTGATCATTTTTCTCATGCTCAGAGTCATTGGGAATTTATTCTAACGGACATAAACAGGGGTTGAGATGCGAGGTAGACTTTGACAGAGTGACCAGCCCATCACCTTCATGCTTATAACCAAAGAAGCTTTAGCTCTTTCGTGCTTTGTGGTCACCATCCTGGACGGATATTTAAATAGCTGTTTTCTAGAAGATGCATGATACTCATTCAATTGAACAAAATTGCCATTTAAATTATTTGTTTTTGTGGCTTAAACTAAAGTAAATGTGCATACAGTGGCATAAAAAAAATGTAAGCAAACCCCTCGGAAATAATTGCTTACCTGCATGAATGCTCCATAAATTGTGACCTGATCACCATCTGGATCACAGTAACAGACAAAAAACAGTGTGGTTAAGCTGATAATACACAATTACAACTATAATGTCTTGTGTTTTTATTAAACACACACTTTAAACATTCAAAGCAATTGTGGAAAACGTAAGTGAAGCTGTAAACTACTCTGTAATTACTTCAACAAAAGCTGCGGTAGTCGTAGCACACCTGTAGTCAAGCTGATGAAATGAATCTGAAGGGGTGGTTTCGAGCATCTTTGATGGATAAAGACGCTCCGCATTCTAGGTTTGCTGTTAACAGAACATCTGCTGATGTGCACCCTGCTTCACAAAAGGGAATTATCTTAAGACATTCGACATACAAATTGCTTAGAGATCCATCAAATCACAGTTAGGCGACTGTCTATAATTGGAGACAGTTTAACACTGTTGGTACTTGTCCAGCCAAGACGACTCCACGGGCACGACACAGAACCCTCAAAGAGATAAAGAAGGACTCCCAAATAACAGCTACGGGCTTGAAGGCAAACATCTCTGTTCAAGAGTCCACCATCAATTATTTCAGTCCTTGAGCAGGAGAACCCCGCGAAGGAGCCGCCACTCTTACAAAACAAAACAAAACAAAAACTTTGACTTCTAAAGAGAACCTTGGTCACCTGCAATGACAGGAGAAAATGTTTTGTGGAGCAAAAAGTTGGATTGTTTGGAAAGAACACTTGGCACTATGTAGGGAGAAAAAGGGCATATTTTAACAACATCTGAACATCATCTCAGTGGTGAAGGACAAGAGAGCATCGTGAATTGGGGGTTCTTTCTTCCTCGCGGCCTGGACATTTGCCATCTTAACCCCGTACTCTTACAGTTTTATATCTTCACAGTGTGGGGCAGGTCAACTTCTACATGGACAAACATTTCCTGATAGGGCCTGTTTAGGCAAGAAGAGGGAAGTTTATTTGAGTCCAATGATCTGATGGTTTCAGCATTCCTGCACTTTTCTGGAAGTTTGTTCCAGATCTGTGGAGCATAAAAGCTGAATGCTGCTTCTTCATGTTTTGTTCTGATTCTGGGGACACAGAGTGGACCTGAAGACCTGAGAGCTCTGGTTGGTTGACATGGCAACAAGTCTCTGATGTATTTGGTCTTAAACCATTCAGTGATTTATGAACTAGCAGCAGTAGTTTATAAATCACCGCAGGGAGCCAGGGTACTGACCTCAGAACTGGAGTGATGCGGTCCACTTTCTTGGTTCTCACTCAGCAGAAACATTCTGGATCAGCTGTAGCTGTCTGACTGACTTTTTAGGCCGACCTGTGAAGAAACTGTTTAGATTTATTTAGAAAGTCCAGTAGCATAATTCACAATAATAAACATATGAGTAATCCTAAATAACTGCTGCAGAAAGTCAGAAGTATGTTGTTTTTTTTAAGACCTTGATCACTCATTTTTGAAGAAATACCTCTATTATCATACACATCAAGTCCTGCTTTTCAAAAGACATAGAAACTAAAAGCCGTAAATAAAGCCGTGATGAACTGTGACGATATTGTGGAATATTGCGAGAGGCCAGCGGGAAGTTCTTCTCCTCCATCTGTATGTTCCTGGTACCTTGTCAAGATTGTCCACTCCAAGATTGTTGTCAAGGATGATTAAATGTTGCTGCCATGATCTTATTTACTAAAATGCCAAATTGGGTACCTTTATTATGTTATGAACCCCACCTCACCACTACCCATCCAATCAGAATTGACTCAAAGGTAAATATCTATTTTTTATGTTCCAGGTACCGATCTTGTGTGTCTGTCAAGACGCCCTCTGACCTCTTGATGACATCTGCTCCTTATGGTCAGTCATACATGATTCCTATGTTGTTTTGCTGTTTCACCACTCCTAGACTCCCTCGACACACATTCAAAGACCAGTAGGCATCTGTTTCTATGGAAACCTGAGCTAATGTGGTGGGAACAGAAAGTTCCCATGAAAGAGTCAGGGTCTCCTTTTGAACTCTGTCACCACTGCCCCGTAAAGAATATTTAAATAACATTTTTTTCATAATGTTTCTTAGGTTCAGGGCTCCATAAAACAACCATTTTCTTTTTATCTGACCAATATTAGTCCACTTAAAATCCATCTCAACAGACGCAGGTCAAATTTGACCTGAAACACTCTTAGTGTGCAAAGATTTGTAGCACCCGATGATAGCATAAAATTTTTAAATATTTTCAATTTTTATTATTCTGGCTTTTTTAAGGAAAGCTTCCTAAAATTTCAGTCTAAAAGAATGTTTGTTTGTTTTAGGGTCGTTTTATTGCTGTTGAATGTCAAACTAGTGAGATTTTGCCTCTACTAATTTGAAGCTTAGTGGAGGTTTGATGTGGCAGGGTGATGACTTTAAACAATTAATTAAATCCACCACAGAAAAACATTAACCATATAGAGATTCTGTAGAATAACTCCAGAAGCCTTTCAGGGAACCAGATTACACAAATATGTCTGAGCTGAAGCAGCTCTGTAGACACGAATGGTCCACAGTTTGATCCAGATCTGATCCAGAACTACTGGACAGAAGAGGTTCCACCACCACTCAAATCCAAAGGTTTGTTTAATTTTTCCACCAGCGGTGTGATGGGTGTTTTCAACATAGACAGAAGAACCGTTTCATTTCAGCTTCAGCAAATTGTCTTCTTTATTGAGACTTGGATGAAGATCAAGTCAAACTGAAATACTGTTAAATCACACGTCTTCACGTCATTTCTACTGCCAGCATAAAACACGTTAGTTAAAAGTCACTTTGAATGATTGTAAAACTTTTCTAATCTATCAAGAGAACAATAAATTCATCAAACGGGAAAAATAAAGTTTGAACTTACCATCTTTGATTTCTTTAAAGATTGTATGAAACATCAATACCTTACTCAGAAATATGAATGTGGAAACAATGCCCCTCTGCATGTCCTCACAAGTAAATAATTGCACGTGTGAAAAAGTTATTGCACATGCTTAACTAATAACATATTTTACGTGCCAATGTTTGAGCGAGAGATCTTTGTGCTGCAGGTGATAATCCAACTGTGGAAGCACAAAAGACACACACAGGATCAGCAATAAAATGCTGTTGTTCCCAACCCTGCATTTCCACAGAAAAGATGCATGTTTTTACATCTCAGAATAGAGACGGCTTTATTGCCATTGAACAGGTGCAAGTTCAATGAAATAGTTTGAACACTAAAACCTCCTCAGACTTCTTCATACATGTCTGAATGTCTACTTGACCACAAATTTCACAAAAAAAAAAAAATCCTAGTGAAAGAAAAGCCAAGGAAACCCCAGTGGAAGCAAGCGAGAAGTTTATTTGTTCTGCAGAATGTCATTGATTGAATTTTGTGTGAAAGAAATAATAAGGATATACACTTTGATCCACAAATACTTCTGATTCTTTTCACTCATTCAGATTATTTTCTCTAATATTACCCTGCGAGTACTGTATTCTATGACCTCGTTCTTCCTATGAAATTAAACCTTATTTTTTTGGCATATACCGTAGATAGTACTCTAGCAGAGTGGGTAAACTTCATGATATTTTACAATGGGCAGTTTTTCATGATGAAGATGATGGTTAAATAAAACAATGATGACTCCTCTATGCTGTGAGGTGTTTAATAACTTTTTAACTTTCTCAACAGTGAACGATGATGAAACCTCCCATTTGATATCTGACGGTCAACATCTTTGTCTTTTTGAAAAGTGCCCATTTTTGGAGCAAAGGGAAAAGCTTAAGAAAGTCAAACTTAACACCTCACAAAAGTTTGTTTCTTTGTCATTTCGTATCCATTTAATTTTAGGAATATTGTGAAAATAATGAGTTTTTCAGACAGTGTAAAGCAAGAGAACACCCTGGACAGGTAACCAGGCCGTAATTCACACTCTCACACACTTCTAATAGCAGCTTGGAGTCAGCCTGACTTACATGTTTTTGGACTGTGGGAGGAAGTCGGAGTACTCACAAAACCCACCAAGCACAGGGAGAACATGCAAACTCCACACAGGAAGACTCTCACCAGGAACCAGGAACTTTCTTGCTGTGTGACCGCAGTACTAATCACAGAGCAACTAGTTTAGTTTTGTTAAGTAAACAACCTCATTTCATATTTTCACATTGCAAAAACAACCTCTCAAAAAATAAGGATAATATTCCTAACTCTAGTCAAACAATCTTACAATAAGCAAAAATAACCGTGTCAAATTTTCTTGACTAGAATTCTTAAAACAAACACAAAAGTTTACCAAAAGTAAGACTAATTTCCTTAAAAGACCTTTTTTTAAAACCTTCTTAGAAATTAGTTTATCTTCCATAACCTGTTTTCCTGACATTAAAACCCCTATCATTGATGTATTTGCGTTTTCCAGGGTTCGTACTCTTCTGGAGACAGGTTTCAAGTTGTTCAGATGTTTAGGTTCAGCATCCGTCAGGGATCACATCAGTTCCACGATCTCGCTGCAGCATGTCCACATTTCCAAACATCGGTTGTGTGTCAAACATTTGTCATACATGTGAACACTGTCCATGTCAAAATCTCTGTCATACCTGTCTCTCTTGGTTGAGCTGAAGACCAGTGGGGGGTTTGTTTGTTTCATCATTCATTTGTTTGTAATTTTACCAGACAGTATCACTTAGAAGTAATTAAATTTCCAGGATTATTTTGTTTCCTTTACTTAGCTTTATCAAAGATATCCAGTCTCTGATCTCTCTTGTTGTTGGTCACATGATCATAAAGAAAGACAGAGTCCCTCAAGCATTTTTGCCGGCTTTCGTTCGTTTGTTCGTTTTTTGTTTTTTTTCTATAGGCAGCATAAAAACACCATCAACGTCACTTTTTACATCAGCAGTCAGTATTCACACATTTGCTGTTTTGGATCATTTCGTGAACTTTGTACTCCAGAACTTGATGGGTAAATCTGCAAAATGTATATTTAATTGGATCTGCACATTTACATTTTCTCCAGAACATTTCAGAGCTGCAGCACAGACACAAAAATCCACCGGATGCTTCGAAAAAGTGAAAGCCAAGTGTTTCTTTTCTGTTTATTACTGCTGCCTTGACATGATTTACAAATCAAAGCTATTCAGGAATTATTTAACTTTACTTTTGATGCCTAAAACTTTTAGACAGAGCTGTGTTTCTGAGTTCAATGTGCACTATTTACACCTCTTCTTCTTCTTTCTCTTTTTTCTCCATCCGTTGCGCTCCTCTTTTCAGAAGTTCACATGTGTGATAAACCATTTTTCCCTCCAAGGACGTTTCTTCCATCCCAGCGTCCGTCCAGTCAAATTACACATGCAACACATAATGGAGTCTGTTCCTATCGTCACGGCACAGAGAGACCCAGAACTTACATCTGCTCCGGAAAACCCCAGACAATAAACAATTCACTCCTCATGTTCAAATCTCATTTTTCGGACAAAGTCGCGACAATAAAAAGAAATAAATTACGCAGCAGCTGAAGGAGCCATGTTGGCCATTGTGGAAATGTGGGGAAAACTTTTTTCTCAGAGTTTTTTTTTTTTTTTTTTCGCGGCGAGCAGATTCCTCTGAGCTAGCCATTATCTCAGAAAGGAAGTTAATTAAAGTGGCCCGGTCTGAATCAATGGGGGGAATTTACAGCCACACAACGGACAGACCGATGGACTGACGGCAGGAGCAGAGTGACGGCCATGACACCACTTCAGAAGAGAAGATTAGCCGGGAGACAAAACTATCAGCTCTGATCAGCCCCTACTTTGTGGCTCTCCTCCTGGATTACTCTTTCCTCTTCTCTATTTCTATCCATCCATCCATGCCTCCCCCATCTTCCAGCCCCAAAAGAACCAGAGGGAGCCTTGTCTTCAAAGCTCGTTCTCTTCTTCTGTCCCTGTAATTCCTCACATCATTACCAAGTTTCCAAAACTTAATTTTAGCAATTACACATGCAATTAATTAATAAATGTGCTGTCATTACAGCCCCTTGTGTGATCTGAGCCCCATGAATGGGAGGTTGAAATAAAGTGGTCAAATGAACTGGGAGGGCTTCAGAAAAAGACAGAGGGAGGGAGGGAGGGATAGAGGGAATGAGATTGTTATTAAGGGATTGCAGAGTTAATCATTTGAGAGGCTGCTGCTCTATCAGAGGCATAAGTCTGCAGGGAGCGCGAACGAGAAGCAGAATGAGGAATAGATAGGGCGCAGACGGAGAGTGAAAACGAGACATGAGCAGACTAAAACTACAGCAGAGGCAGAGGGGGAAAGATGGGACTGCAAGGGGGATGGAGAGCCAAGAAATAGACCAGAAGAAATAAGAACAAAAGGAAAAGACTGACACAAAAAGGCGATAAGGCGAAAGGAGAAGTGGGGAGGGCGAGAGCTCTGAACGGCGTTGAGTAAAGTCAGGCGGATTATTAATGAGATCAGTGAGTTCTCAGGTCAGGACATCAACATCAGCACCAAGGCAAAGTCAAAACATGTAAAACCACTTCATGCACTTCAAAAACATGCAAAATGACGCATTTATGGGCCTTTCGATCTATGCAGAGTTTATCTCAAGACAAATAAGAGAAAGAAAAACACAACATTGATTGACTTTGTTCAAAATGCCTGTTTTTGGTCGAAAACATGAGATGAGGTGCATGTAAGTTGTGAAATGCGAAAGGAGAGGAACAAAGGAGCAACGTCCCACTCAAAAATGGGTTCAGTCATGAATGTAAAATATTTTTCATCTTGGTTATTAAGGTGACGGAGAGGTTTCTTTTGTTGCTGCTAAATCCAATCTTAGTGTCAATACAGAAGTGAAGGAGCAGGCTGCCGACTCATTTACGCATAAGTTACGAGTGTTGATGAGAATCACACCTGAAATGAGAAACAAGATCAAACAACAGACTCTGTGTCTTTTTGTTGACTGGACATCAGACACAATAAAGATATAAAAACCTAATAGTTTAGTTTTATACATTTTCAGCCAAAGGAGTGTATTGTGATCACGTGACATAAGTCAAGGAAACATTTGATCTTTAAGACAAAGATGCCATCAAACCATCACAATTTGAGCAGGGTTTTTAACATATATGAAGTATTTCCAAACGTTTTCTAAAAGTTATATACACAAATAAACTATTATAGTGTTTTAAATCATTTCATATATGTAAAATGGTTCATTTTAAGGATTAGAATATATTACTGAGCATGCAAATCTTTCACGTTTATGTGTATAGGCCCCAGATATGAAACTGATTACCACGTCAGGAATTGTTGCATTATGGTGTCTATGAGAAACGAACTACAACAATATTTATACATCTCATGATAAATATTGTTTATCATGAGATGTATGTAAAAGATTGCTGAAAGCTGTGATTTGAACTTTTACATCCTCTTCCATCAGTTGGCAGCACTTTAGATAACATCAGGTCTTAGACCAGACTTAGACGCCCGGACAAATAGTTCTTTTTACACACAAAAAAGGTAAATTTTATTTCATGACAACTATGATATTTTTAGTTGCAATTCTCATGTAAAGACGTGATTCTAATTCAAAACTGTTTCAATTCGAATCACTTTGGTTCTTTAACATCTAATAACAGACCAAAGATTGTTTTAACTCCAGAATATTCCTTTAAGTGTTGAACTTACGAAAATGTTGTTTTCTACTCATATGTGGTGTTTTGTACCACAACATTTCCTCTTTTTTGTGTTTTGCATCTCCATAATGCTTTTGCAACACGTCAAACTTTATTTTGAAAAGGACACACAGAGAACACACAGGTTTGTATTAATAATAAAAAGAATTGTCAAAGTATCTATCACACCAGGTAATGAAACATATTATTTTGCTTGATAGTCCAAACTTCATTATTCTCCTTTTACTTCATGGAGGAATAATCACCAGCTGATTGATTGTGATGAGTGGCAGTTTGAAGGCATAGATGAAGGAAATGAAAGTATAATATTGAAAAAAAAAAAAAACCTTTTCGGGCACTTAAGTTGAAATCTAAACACAAGCTAGAGAACATTCATAAATCAATAAAGCATTATCAAGAGTTCAGAGATGTACTGAGAAGTGTTATCACAAATCCAAAAAGAAACAAAAACAAACTTGGAATCAGACACGAAACCAAATTCCCACCTTTAATCTGCTCTGAGTGCCTTCTTCGCCATCGAGATGAATTAACAATGAAGGTTAAAACAAAAAAGCTTTCAGGGTTAAGAAACGACAACACCACAGAAGAAGAACAGATCACTAAACTGAATATTCTTAACTTTTTATATTATTTTGTCAAAGAAAATCTGTCGTAAACTGAGCTCTGGCCATTTTTTTAATCGTCATTTTAACTGGTTTTTTACCTTCGATAAAACATTTTAACTCTTTCAACACTGGAAGTAGGTATGGGCACGTTGGGGTCTGTCAATTCCATCCCAACACGCCCGCCTGTCAAAACAACAATTCTCCCTCTTTTTTTAAAAGAGAAAAAGGGTAATTCCATGAATTAAAATGCTTAAATGACAGTCAATCAGGCTTGTAATTCCGTCTGGTATAATTAGAGGCTGGGAAAACTAATTACAGCGGAGAAACCTAACTCTCCTCTCGCTACTACAGCAGCCCTCATCACCAGGATCAGGTGACAGCTATCAAACTCGTTAGGCCACCATGCACCACCACACACACACACATACACAAACACACACACAGGTATCCACACTCTGTGTGGCTGAGCGAGCGGCTAGGCTAGAAAATGATGGAGATGAGGCGGAGGAAGATGAACGGATGAAAAAAATAGCAGCAGGTAATCAAGAAAGAGTGGCAACACCAACAACAGGTTGTGTTCTTAATCAGCGGCACAGGCAGGGAGAAGGCTGCGGAGAGGCAAAGAGACGAGGCAAAACAAGTGGAAAAGATGGGACTCGACCAGAAATGACACAGAGAGAGAAAAGTGAGAGCATATAGACAGAAATGTAAACTACTTGAAATGCATCAGCTTCGTCTCCGCTTGATTACAGCCAGGAAAAGATGTTTGCAGTAGCAGATTGTTTCTGATTTATGTCCATGACTCGTTTACTGTTTATCTGAACTGCACAGCCGGCTGATAATTCATTATGACTATAATTAACATCTTAAAGTACAGAATAACTTAATTTCTTCCAATGTGCTGGAGGACCAAATCTTGGAGCACCAAAACACTGAGATATAAAACTTCTTCATCTCATGCTGCTGTCAAGTAGAAGTGAAAGATCCATATGTTGCACTGAAAGATTTTAGGAACTTTTTTAAAAATAATAATAATCTGGAGCAAAAATAACAAATTGATCTGGAGGATCAATAATAAATTGAAGAAAACTGGGGCTAAGTTCAGTTTATTTAACATATAAACATATATATATATATTCATAGATAATCAGGCAGTAATTAGTTCCCACTTGGGGATTAAGAAGGTATTTTGAATTAAACTCAACAGAATATTCCAGAAAACCTCCTTCTTATGAAGGTTCATTCAAATGGTTTTTTTTTTAATTTCCAAATAAAGTAAGAGATTGGTTGATAATTCATTTGTCCACCTCTATTCTATCTGTCTGCTCTTTTAGTTGTAAGCAGTATGTCTGTCTACTTGGAGTTATTTTGAGGCCTCAACCAAAATCTTGTTTTGGCCCACCAAAATCCTGAAGCCAGCCCTGAGTGTGGGTTAGACTCAGTTAAGTCACAGAGAATTGTTATTATTGATTTTATATATAAAAAAACATGATTTTCTCTGTTAATTTAAAATTATTTGCCCTCACAATTTGTCTATTTTAAACAAAGATAAAAGTGACTGTTACAAGAGGACAAAAATAAGCTTCCAACTTATTAAAAAAGGGTATCCAGCCTTTAATTGAAGATTAGACAACATTTACATTTATTTCTTCTGCACTTAAAGACCAAGAAGGCGTTGCTAAACTCACTGTGAATTTGGCCGGTAGCTGCTGTGCGTTTTACTCGTCGTGCGCTGCAGGAACACGGACGTGCCTTCGGGCTCTCAGCTGCAGTAAAATGATAGCCGTCAGTTAGCAGATGTCGGATAGGTCAAACACTCTGTAACATTTAGTCCCTTTTACATCTGTGTGGTGACACAATAATGACCACGTATCACAGTAAAGACAAACCCATTACATCCCAACCAAATTGGCCTCAAACAGCTTCCACTTCTTATCATGGTTTGGGAAGCGAGAATGGGCCTGAGGCCTGATTCTTCAACAAATGTTTTGAAGGAGAGAAACAGAGTCCTTTTGAATTGAGCTCTGAATCCCTCCCGTGTGCTCTGTGTGGTTAATATTTTAGGTTTAACTTAAGGCTTATTGAATGAGAGAGTACAACTGTGGTAAAAGTGCAGCCAAATTGCTCATTTTCGGCCCTGACATGTTTGTGTCCTCAGCTCAGCGTCTCTGGCTGTTTGTCTCGTTTACCTGGTAGCCCTCCATCACTCCTCTCTGAGGCCCAGCTAAATGTCCCTGGATGTTCTGTCCAAACCACCTCGTGAAGGCGGGTGGGTGGAGGGGACACGTTTCCAGGGCGACAAGGGTCTCATTTTTCGCCAGCGGCCCATTCCCAACCTGTTACCAAATGAGCCGGAGCAGCAGCGCCGAAGCTTCAAAGAGCAGCGGCCTCGGAGCCGCCACGGGGGCTGCGAATGTCAGGAAATCCAATCCTGCAGCCAAAGCTGGAAGATTTTTAGCTCAAGCTAACCAGAAAGATGGAGAGGCAGACAAGCTATTTAGTGCCTCATTTAGAAAAAGAAACCATAAACCCTGCTACCAACTTCCACCTAAACAATTTGCCCCCATCAAGTTCGGCTTCCACTGATGGGAGCATTCCTAATTCCTATTTCACTTCTTGGCACTATTGAAAAGTTTGCGTAAAATTCACTTGATAGCTGGATGGAAACGTTCAGTAACAAGTCTTCCTCTTCCTTACTCCTTCATCTACCTGCATTTCTTGCTGTCTTTCCTTGGTGCCTGGAGGTTGCAAAGCTTCAAAGTTTTTTTTCGCCCTTCATGTTAACTTCTTGGTAGACGCTTGAAATGGAGAGAGGAGAAGAGAGGGAAAGAGAAGAACGCAATACACCGGCACAGAGGAGTTGAAAAAGAAAAGGCCCACGTACGTGACAAGCCCCCCGAGGACAATTTCTGGGATTTAAAATGAATCCTCAACCACGAGTCGAGAGCTTTTCCGGTCAGTATCGTGATTACAAGGCGTTTAGATCCCTCAACACAGACGGTGAGTCTTAAAAGCTTAAATTCAAATCCTGATTTATTTTCATCAGAAACATTGTTGTTACTCTGAGAATTTTTACATTTAAGGAAAACAACGTCCATCAAATGTTTCAATTTTAAAATAAAACTTGGAAGTTTCTGCCTAAATGGGTTTTAATCTTTACAAAAGGTTAAGATGCACCATTTTAACTCAGTTCAATTCAATAAAACATTTACTAAACTCCAAATGGAAACTGTATGTTGCAGCAGTTCTTTCGGTTTGTGGCGTGAATTCTAGTCATGTGACCATCACCAGATGTCATCTGGACTGGTTTCAACTTAAACTGGCAATCTCATGTCATAAATATCCAATTTACTTAATATTTGTGATCAGAAATCCCTGTGTAAAAAGCTAACTATGACTGGTCACATGGTCTGGGGATTGCTAGGAAACGTCTGATCACAAGTGAGCTGGCAGAAGATTTACGTATGACAATTCATAAACCTTCAATTCCTCTTGATTTATGTAGCATCTTTTATGATCAAAATAGCCTTTAGGTGCTTTTCAGAGACCCGGAGCATGACCCCTGAGCAATTATTAAAGAAACAAAGCCAAGTAAACAACTCTCCTTTATTTTATCATTTTTATTATTTCATGTTTATTTCCTCTTGTCCGTCATGTTCATGTTTGTTTACACTGAAGTCTCATTTGACTGCAAGATATTTTTTTAAATTTCCATGTTCACATTCAGGACTCTTGTTGTTTTTATTAATTGGACCTTGTACAAATTATATCAACACAACTTCTGTCAATCATCCTCCTTTCGCATCAGCCAGTTTCAGCTGACGGAGAGTTTGGGATACAAAAGTTCATGGTTGACTCCATGAAGGTCCTGTGGATGTGAAACAACCCCACGTCATCTCCGCTGTGGGTTTCATCTGAAGTACTGTTTGGTTTTCACCTAACGTGGCTCTTAGCTTTAAGGCAAACCCACTCAACCTTGGTCTCCTCTGGTTATTTGACATTGTTCCAAGTGTCCTACAGATAAATTGTTTCAAATTATTTCCAACTGGCATTGTTGCTTCTCTAAGACCAATGCTGCTGTCGTTCTCTCTTGGCATTTTACTAAAATGCATACTCCAGACCAGAAAACTGCCAAAACAAAGTCTGCTTTTGGAAGCGGTCTGCACACCTGCCGATGATCAGATCATCAAAGATGATTAGCAGCTTAAATACTATAGCAACTGTAAAGGGGGGCTTAGTATTGCCCATCATTTCTCTCTTCATTTTTTGCCTGAATTTGTGTTAAATCAATAGTGGCATGGTGAAAAAAAGTGTTTTGTTCATCTGAGATTATTTTCCAAATACTCTAACCCACTACAATCAGATGATATATATATTTATGTATTTAAAGAGCAGGAGTTTAATGGAGTTGGGGTCTTTTTTTGTGAAATCATTTCTTCCCTGCCTTCCATATGTGCTGTTCGGTTGAAGTTTCCAGTAGGCTTCACTTTTCCATTGAACTGTTCTTGAGTGTGTGTGCATGTGTGTGTGTGTGTGTGTGTGTGTGTGTGTGTGTGTGTGTGTGTGTGTGTGTGTGTGTGTGTGTG
>JAOWBL010000019.1:10779874-10794724 GCA_028564865.1 Zenarchopterus dispar | reverse complement strand
TATTTATTTATTTATTTAAATTCAAGGCTGCTTCTGTAGTCTAATCTTAAATGCTATTCGTCAGCAGCTTTGATAGAAGTGACCCAGTGTCTTAACAGGATGACCCGTGTTTGATGCAGCAACTCCTCACATGAAGAACCGCAGCCAGTTACCTAATATCTCCACATGCTTGGTTTCAGTGTCTTTGTTCTTGTGGCTTCAAGCGTGAATCGATCAGGAATATGAAGGACAGGCCATAAAGCTGACGTAACGGCTCAAACTGCTGTGCTGTTGCAGGTGTTGCAGTTTACACAGGGATGGAATCCAAGATGGCGCTAAACTATAAATGCAAGTCCCAGAAACGCTCAGCGGTGGAAAAGTAAGCCATTTCTTCTGAGCAAATGAAACATTTCTTTTCAAGGATGAGCTTGATAAAACCTTCAACTTGATAATGCTTTCCATTGGCAGGTCAATGAATACCTTCTTAATCATCTACCTGGCCATCTTGCTGTTCGAGGCGGTACTCAGCACTATCCTGAAGTACGCCTGGCAGGCAGAGGACAAATGGGACGAGCCTTTCTACAACCAGAAGACTGAACAAGAGCGAAACAGCAGTCCGGTTAGTCTTCTTTGCAAATCCGAGGAATTCCTTCTTATTGTCTTAGTCCAGAGATGCAGAGATAAGATGTGGTGACTGTTGTCAGCATTCCACTTTTCTTTCTTTCTTTAGCAGGATCAACCTGCACATTTGTCCACTTTCCTTTTCTCTCCAAATGATAATACGCTGTCTTCTCTCAGCTACAAATAATTGGTTAAAAATATGAAGATGATACCATGCTTGACGGTGAAGTTTAGAGACTGATGATGGGCTGGATTCAGTCTCTCTGTTCTGTGACGAGGTATAGGAGGAGTCTCCATCACTGAGCCAATCTATTGGCAGATCAGCCTAACTGCCAACGCTAATCAGACCAGACGTCTTTGTATGCTGAGACACAAAAACAGAGCACAGCAGTTGTACAAAAGCCTTTCTGCTCCCAAAGGAGACAGAAAAATACCTGCAACAAATGAAAAGCTTTTATGCTAAAGAAATGCACCAGTCCCAGCAGCGTTTTAACTTTTAACAACAGCTGTCTACATTAATGCTCCTGCTAAAATAGGAGTTCTTTCTTTGTTATATCCTGAATATCCAGTTTTTGCAATGACCGCAATCTAATAAAATGGTGTACTATCACAGGCTTTACCTTTACACCTATTTTTGTTTAGTTTATTGGTGTAATTGTTTATTTTGTGCATTCATCTCAACTCAGACATGTTATTGAGATTACTTTTGGTTCTGCTGAAAACTGTCTCTGAATGTATGCTCTCCCTCCCTTCTTGTCACCTAAAGTAATTAAATCTTTAATGAGAATATATTACCCTGCCTGCTTTAATTTACGATGGTCTTTCCTGAAGCTCCATGATTCTATGTGTGGCTAAGATGATTGACAAAATTAGTGACAGACAGCCATTAACTTTGCCTTTATTTCCCTTTTTCTCCCTTTTTCAATATTTATTGACTGTTGTGCACCTTTTTATTCCCAATTTCACTAGAATTTCTATCCTTTTTTTCCTCATTTTACTTTAGATCTTAAAGTTTATATCAGACTTCTTGGCATTTCTGGTCCTCTACAACTTCATCATCCCCATCTCGCTCTACGTTACCGTGGAGATGCAGAAGTTCCTGGGCTCCTTTTTCATCGGCTGGGATTTGGATCTGTACCACGAGGAAAGTGACCAGAAAGCTCAGGTCAACACATCAGACCTGAATGAAGAGTTGGGTCAGGTATGTAAGTGGAGTGTGGATGAATACAAAAACATTTCTTTACTGATGATACACTTGATCTATTAGAGAAAAAGACCTGAGCACAAATGTATTGTGTCTGGCTTTGTATTGTGCATGTAAGAATATTATAGTTGTTGTGCTCTCTGTAATCAAAAGCAGGAATCTAATCAGATATTATTCATCCTGGGAAACACAATGTTTGAAAAAATAACTATAAACCTACTTAAATGTGGCATCAGGCAAAATTATTTTCCTGTTTGTAGCTTTCATATTTTTCTTTTTTTTTTGGTGTGCTTATACTGTTCAGAACAACCATTTTTACTCAGTGAAAGATTACATAACTACTCTGATTTGCAGTCAACTGTGTGTGTTTGTGTGTTTGTAGGTAGAGTACGTTTTCACCGACAAGACGGGCACACTAACAGAAAATGAAATGCAGTTCCGTGAGTGTTCAATTAACGGAACCAAATACCGAGAAGTTAATGGCAAACTGGTACCAGAGGGACTGACGGATGATTCACCAGATGTTTCTACAGCTCACCTGGTAACTGAAACACACACACAATGTGGACGATGTTCTTTTGGCAGACTTACTGTATACACATTTTCTATTGACCCTGTTGCTCACTTCAGATGATGTATAGTTACAGTTGCACATAGCATTTGATTTTTTTCTTCGTCTCTCTTCGTTCCCCGCTCTCTCTCTTTCCAGATGGGCGAGGAATTGTTATTTCTCAAGGCAGTGTCATTGTGTCACACTGTTCAGATCAGCTATGACACGCCTGACTGCCTGGTTGCAGGAGGAGATCCGTTCTCCCACGCCAACGGTTTCTCGTCCAGTCACATGGAATACTACGCTTCCTCCCCGGACGAGAAAGCTTTAGTCGAGGCAGCAAAGAGGTAGCATTTCTTCAGAGCTTCTCAGAGAAATTTCTCTCTCCTTTGATGTTACAAATGAGTGTTATAGAAGCATTACAATTTACTTTACAGATTTTTACTTATTTGTGATTTATTGAGTTAAAAAAGCATTGTTTAATTTTACAACTTACACATTTATGGTGTGAGCATGTCTGAATACGTTCATTTCAGCTGACTCCAGGGAAAGTTTGTAAAATCACCAAGTAAAAAGAAAAGTTGGTGTTGATGGTAATTGTCTTTTTTTTTCTTTTTTTTTTTTTTTTTTAAGTCACAGTGGCGCCACACCAAATCAGTCCCCCAACTTTCTTCTTACCTTACTAATTACATGCACTTACACAACCCTAGTATAGAATGGTTAACTTGGTCCTTCAATACATCAAGTATCAGTTGAAATCTCCAAGCTGGTGTGTAGCTCCTCCGAGATCAACAGCAATACTTTGAAACTTTGCTCTTGACAAAATAAATCCGGTTCTTCGTCTCCTTTTTCCTCTGCAGTTAAAGCAACCTTCCCAAGTTTTACAAACTCTTGTTCCCAGGGAAGAGGCATTTATGTAATGAAGGCAGAACACTTAGCTAACTAGGTATCAGTTATGCAACTTGATGACAGTTGGCCAAATTGTAGTAGGCTTTTATAAAATTACAGGGGTGGAGGGAGGGGAATCTCTTCCTAGAGTTAAATACCTGCTTGAGTGTTTCTGTGTCTCCTTAAACATCCTGTTCAACTTTGGTAAGAAAAAAAAACATTTTAAAAGCAGATATAAAACTAATATAGTACGATCTGAATAAAAATAAAGACATTTATGCCATTTTTAATAAATTCACCAAGGTTTATCCTTTGAGCCTTTATTTTGTATGTCTGGGTTTATTTGTATTCTTTCAGATTATATTCATTAAGATAATTAGGATTTCTTTACATATAAACATGAAGCTTAAATGGTTAATAAAAAGAATAAATATATAAGATTTTTAGTCTAGATACATTAAAACATAGATAATTAAGCTACAAGTTTGCTTAAATCTAAAATCTGAACTGCTAAATTTACTTTATGCAAACATTCATTTTTCCATTGCTGAGTAATGTATAGACCAGTGTTTTTGTCTGCTCTTTAGTTTGTTTTTTTTTTTCTTATTGGTAGACTTAGATTGTACCTGGTGGTAGGGATGGATTCTGAGTACCAGTAATATTTTATTACCAATACCTAATTGGGTCAATCCCAGAGTAGCGACAAGATGTTGCTTCAATTTTATGCGGACTGGCGTACATGTGCATCTTGTATCCGTGCACATGTAAACGCTCAGTCATGTGTGAAATGTTCAATAGTGCAGGCTCACATTATTAAACTTTGAGAGTGAAGTTAAACTTAACATACGTCAAAGCATAGCTATGAGTAAAGGGGATGGGGGGCAGGACATCATAAAACACCTGCAAATAAGTGTCTTCAGCAGAGCTACTACATCCTCATCACAGCCTTCCAGCTCCGACTTAGTCGGCTCCGTCTTGTCAAGTGAAGGTACAGCACTTGTTACAAAAATAAGTCTTCAGTTTAAAAAGTGACGACACTGCGTCACTTTGAATTTCTGACATTAAAAATGATTAATAGCCCCACAGGAACCACCAGGTGGGCTGCAACCGCAGCTTCGACCGTAGCAGTGGAAACCCAAGAGCAGCGAGGGAAAGATGATGCAGGAAAAACCAGTAGAATGTCACAGAGCTGTCTCCGGATTTATTGTGAAAGATTTACTGACTTTCACTTCTGGGAAATCTACTTGGTGTAGGTGCAGTAGAAATATCCAGAATGTATATCTTCTTATCCTGTGTGTTAAAGTAAATATTGAGCAGAGAAAGACTTAGGTGATACTGTTATTCTCCCCTTTATGTGTACAAGAAAGTACGACTTGTACATCAACTAATTTTACTTGCTGTAAGTAAAATTGATTAACATGTTGATTTTCCGAGTATTTAGTTGGGCCAAAGAAGTGGGATACCAGAATTCTCAGTTACATTCTGATTAAATATATCTTATCCTGTTCATATTTATTTATGGTGACCACTAGACAGTTTAAATATCATTTTCTGGGGGGGGGGTTTCCCCTTACAACTGTTCACTTGGTCTTGGAGAGGGATAAATAAATGCTTTTTTTCTAAACTTAAGCATTTCTTAATCCCAAACCTTTTAACTTTTGTTCCAAATTGTAGAAGTAAATATCGTGAAGACTGTTGTAAAGTCTCAGTGTCAATAAGCAGTGCCCACACTAACTCCCCCCGATTGGATTGTCACTCAGTATTTAAAGGTCAACATTTTCTGTCTAATAATCCTAGAAAACGTCTGGCTGGTAACTGTTGGCTTTTCTTTCTTTTGTCTTCCAGGATTGGAGTGGCCTTTACTGGTAGCAGTGGAGATATCATGGAAATCAAAACATTTGGAAAGTTTGAAAAGTAGGTGCCTCTGTACATCCCAATCTAAAAATGGTTCAAACGGATTTTGAGCAGTACCTTTAAAATTATGACCAAAGAAATGTGATATGATCAGCATCAAATGAGGCTGATCTTAGTTGTTGTTAATATTAATTCAAATGTCATCTTTTGTTGCATATAGTTAATCAGTCACTCGTGCTGTTGTAGGTTGTGTAGTTTTATAACCTCATTGCAGCAGGGACATCATGCAGTCTGGGGGAGGTGGGGTTTACACCTCTTTTTGGGACTAAAAAGATTTGAAATCACCACGATTTATTAACCCATAGGATCCCTTTGAAAAGCAATAATTTGAAGTAATTGATGTTAATTAATCTCTCTGATGCTGATGGCCTCTCACTTCATTTTGTATTGTTGCTTGAGTTTATTAAGATTTGTGGGTATTTAGGGTTAGGATTTTTATGTTCAGCCTTTTTTGTGGTAGATTTGCTGATATTGATGGGCCGTTGTAGCCGATTTGTGCAGATCTTAAACTGTCAGGGACAGAATGCTTCTCATTTGTTTTTTAGTTTACTACCCAAATGAGTTTATGACTGCAGATCCTGGTCCTGTGGTGTTTTTGCCACTGTGAATTCTGATCAGACATCTTCAGTTTGGTCTTATTGGTCTGTTCAGGTGGAGCTTTTCAAACCTCAGCCATGTTTACTTGTTCTTACTAGAGAAAAGAGCCTTTTGTCCTGGCAGTCCTGCTAAACAAGACGTACTTGTTTAATCTCCGTTTGGAATGTCACCAACTTTAACATGCTAACTGAGATCTGGAGCTTCTGAGATGTTACTCTTGATGTTATTTAAAATGTATTTGAGTATTTAAACAGCCTAACCCCAAAACCTTTAGTTTTTATAGAAATGATCTCATATTCTGTGGATGAGTTAATGAAATACATTTGATAAGAAGCTCCAGGCTGCTCATTGGCCTCATCATTTATTTGGAAGCATTAAATGAGGTATTTATTTTTTCTATGCAGTCTTTTTTTTTTTTAATCTTTTTTTTTTTAAGCCATGTCTCAGTTGTGTAATTTTATAATAGAAAGACTTAAAAGTCAAGTTAATAGGTTGGTTTCTTTTTTTTTGTTTGTTTGTTTTTTAGGTATAAACTGCTTCATGTATTAGAGTTTGATGCTGACCGCAGGAGGATGAGCGTCATACTAGAGGCTCCCTCAGGTAACATATTCCTTCCTTCATTTGAAAAAATTGGACCAAGTCCAAGCATGCAAGTAAAAAGTTGCCCTGCAACAATACATTTATTCTCCCCTTAAAGCGATGGCAGCCTAATGTTGCTTTCACTGTCTGTTAGATTTATCAAGAAAAAGACTCTTTCAGTTTGCTTTTATCAGTGTCAGCACTTCCTGGCTCTTCCAGACATTTCATAGGCGTCTCCTTCTTTTCTTTTTACTGTTATGATGCTGTTACATTTTTCATGCAATGCCAAGGGATCAACGTTTATAAATATCCAAGTATATTGGATAAATATAAAGAAAATTCTGACAACTGCATAAATATCAAATTAACTTCAACGCCAGCAATATTTCTATAATATTTCCATCAGAAATATTTGAAATTTATTTGAGAGAATTTTAATGTAATGATTTATAGGTTTTAAAATGTTTTTGTTTTTTGGTAAATATATGTACCTTTTATACATTCTGCCCCTTTTTTACTGTTTTTATCTGTAAGGAGGAAAAGTGCTGTTCACCAAGGGCGCCGAGTCGTCCATCTTGCCTTTCACCACCAGTGGTGAGATTGAAAAGACAAGATTGCATGTTGATGAGTTTGCGCTGGTGAGAAATATTCAATGATTTATATCTGGTTGAATCTAATTCAAAATCTTGCGATTGCATCATATCTGTTGCAGAAATTACAGTATTTTGTTCACATAAACATTGTCAAAGTAATTTTTGCTGAAATGTTTCCTAAACTTGAATCTGCTTTAAATACATAATTATAGGTTCTTTACAAACTATCTGGTGCAGACCAGCGAGTCATTACTAGTTTTCATCTTTCTCAATGTGGAGCAGTTATTGCCTTTTTATTTGAGACACGACTAATTTTGCAAACGTTGTCACTTCAGAGACAAAAATAAATTTTCCTGAGCATAAAATTAATCCCAAAATATTTGACTTTCGATTTACACATTTACATTACCTGGCTCTTTCAGGCTGGTTCGCTAAAATAAAACGGAGGTGTTATAGTTAGTTTTTGTTCACTCTCATATTTTCTTTTTTTTTCCCCATCTTGTTATTCTTCATACAAATCTTCTTGACTTCACATTTATGTTTCCTTATGCTCCAACTTTATTGACTGTTATATTTATTATAATTTGTTTATTCATAATTGTTCACTCATTTAACAACATGTTTGTTTTCTTATTTCCTCCTCACTTTGTTTTATACAAATTTAAAAATCTGTATGTTTTCTTTTGTCTTAATTTTTAACCAAAAATGTGCTTTATTTCATTGTAGAAAGGTTTACGGACGCTGGTGGTAGCATGTCGCCACTTCAGTCCAGAAGAGTACGCTGATGTGGACAAGCGGCTGACAGCTGCTCGCACGGCGCTGCAGCAGAGGGAGGAGAAGCTGCAGGAAGCCTTCAGCTACATCGAGAGAGACCTGCATCTTCTGGGAGCAACTGGAGTCGAGGACAAGTAGGGACACTTTCAATCAAAATAATTGACATTTGGTTTTTACTTAGTTTTTTTTCTGCTTCATTTTAGCTGACAGCTTGCAGAAGGCAAATTATAAACTCCTCTCCTGTTGAATTTATTCCAATAAGATTTGTTTGCTCTCATGAGCCTCTTGGTCTTGGTTCTGTGTGCTACACAGTCATTAAACTCACTCATTCAGTCACGCGGGGGAACCACACTTAACTGATCATGCATGAGTGGGCTGCTGTCGTTCAGTGGGTCATACATCCACAGCCTCAAAAAGAAAAAAAAAAAGTTTCTGATATTTATTGAAATCTAATGCAGAATCTTCAGGAGGAATAAAAGTTTTTTTTTCAGCTAGCTGTACTTCTGAGACGGTGAAAACCGTGAACCGCTCTTAGATGACAGTTATTCTAAATATTCTAAATATGTGCTCATCAAAACACCATTCAAACTTTAAAAAAAAAAAAAAAACTGTCACAACTATTTAAACCACAACTCCACCTTCTGAATGAAGATTAGAGTACAGATAAAATCAATTTGCTACTAATAGTGATTAACTAAAAAAAAAAAATTGAATCACTTAACAGCACTAAAACACCTCCACATTACTACTTGGTGAGATTTAACTGTGTCAAGTGAAAATGTAGAGTTGTTTTACTGCCCCCTATAAAGGCTACTGGTTTTGTTGCATTGGTTGACAACGTTGGTCTGATATTTCCTCATTTTCTGTTGCTCCAGATCCAAACTTCTCACCCAGGATTGTGTCATTCCTTTCCTGCTCAGCGTTAGTCTTCTGACTGGGATGGGCTCCTAATATTTCCTTCAGTAAAACCAGAAGGAGAACTTGATGAAACTTAATTAGTTTGGTCCTCTGCCATTATCAGCCACATACTTTTTCACCTTTCGTCCGACCTTATGACCAAACATGTGAAACTAATTTCATTTCCAACAGCCTTCGTTGCACTTTGGGTTCATTTGTAATTAGCAGACTTGGAACGCTGAGCTACAATCATTTTAATTGTGGTGCCGCTCCCGGGGGCATCTTGGTGCTGAGAGCTTGGAAAGTAAAGGATTGACAACCAACCTGACACAAAATAGTAGAAAATACATTCGCAAAACAGGCATACACAGTACTGGGTAGAAGGTCCGACAATATATAGTCAGCAGAGAGATGCAGATGCCACCTCACTGTCTGAAAATAAATATTTCTATTTGTTTGCGTCTGCTTACCATCTGTTCCTCACATACGCCTCGGCTTTTTTTTTTTTTTATTATGTTTATCTCTCTGCTCTCTCTCGTCACTGCTCTATTTCTGTCTGATATGAGTTGTTCCCAGGGTCATTTATGGTCACGATCAAAGGACCTCCTCTCTTATTGAAGGCATGACTTGTATTTTCATCCGTTTTCAGTGTAATATGAAGAATGCCTCCCTAAAAGAAAGAAGTCATGTCAGATCATATAAACTGTCTGGAGAATTTGCTGTAGCCAGAAGCAGTACATGTATGCATGTTAGGACGAATTAATTTTTTTTTAAAAAACAACCCTATGCCAGATTTAACCTTCTACTTCCCAGAGATTGATCAAATTCAAATATATATTCAAATTCAAATATATAAAAATATATATAAACCACTCCACCTTTTTCCTTATACACGTTTCATGTGTAGACTTTATATATTCTTTCTCCGTTTTATCCTTTAGACTTCAAGACAAAGTCCAGGAGACGATTGAGGCTCTGCGGCTGGCAGGAATCAAAGTGTGGGTGTTGACAGGTGACAAGCATGAGACGGCGGTCAGCGTCAGCTTGTCCTGTGGCCACTTCCACAGGACCATGAACATCTTGGAGCTTCTGCAGCAGCGCTCTGACAACGAGTGTGCTGAGCAGCTACGCAGGCTCGCCAGAAGGTTTGTGTTGCGATTAATCTTTTAGTTTGGATAAAATCGTTTGAAAAAAGTGGAGTGTGTTTGTGTAAATTAAAAAAAATTCTGGAGTGACAAAATGACATTCTGGTTAATGAAATAAGGAAAACCTAAGATCTTTTCTTACCTCGCATTCTGATGTTTTGGATTTGATTGTTTTTATTTTTTCTTATTTAAATGCTCAATTTGGTCCTAGGATAAAAGAGGACCACGTCATTCAGCACGGGCTGGTTGTGGATGGAGCCAGTCTGTCTTTGGCATTGAGGGAACATGAGAAGCTCTTCATGGAAGTGTGTAAAAACTGCTCAGCTGTGCTGTGCTGCCGCATGGCCCCGCTGCAGAAAGCTAAGGTAACGACCAGGTATACACCACCCACAAAAGTTCAATCACCACCACAGTTACTGCATGAGAACATCTACTACTACATGTTGAGATGCAACAGTGGCTTAGTTTGTAGTCTGGGAAAATCTTCAACAGTCGGGAAGCACTTTATGAGAAAGTGAGATCAGGATCATCACACAGGCTCAGAATTAGTTGGGAAAACTACACCCATTCAACCACTAAATTCACATTTTTACCTGAAACTGCTGAAGGCATCTCAGATCAACAGAGACGGATTGTGGAAACCAAACATCATGAAATGTTTAAAGTATAGTCGTGAAGAATAATTTTGAATTGTTTTAAATTACTTGGGTTATTTGTCAACATGCATGTTAACACTTGGACTTGGAAGACCGGGTCAGGACTCATTGCTGCATGTTTATTGTCACTTTTAGTAGATCCGATTCTTCATGTAAGGAATTGGATTTGGGGTTTATATAATTAAATACTTTTGAACTTATATTTTAGATCATTTAAATAGAAATTCCTCATAAAAGAGGAAGACCTACTAGTAAAAGGTTCTTGGGTTATAGCATTACCATTTTCGGTGTCAAATAGACACAGTCAGTGATAGGTGGGATTAAATGTTTGAACTCCACAGTGTAGCACAGCGACGAGAAAAGCCTCTCTGAACCTGTGTTGTGATAAAGATAACGATGACCTCACTTGTGCATGTGACTGGCTCTGATTCAAAGGAACAAATTTAGAGCCAGAGGGACAAATATTTAGTTCATGTCCTTAATTTTTTTTTTAATCTAATTATCCTAACTTCAACTTTTAAAATGATTTTTTTAAACACATGTCATGTGTTCATGTCAATAAATGTGTAATTGTTACTTTGTGCTTTTTAGGTGGTGCGTCTTTTAAAGACCTCTCCGGAAAAACCCATCACTTTAGCTATTGGGGACGGAGCCAATGATGTCAGTATGATACAGGAAGCCCACGTGGGCATAGGTAAACACATACTATAGATACACATAAAGCATATCCTTAAACTCAGCTGTTCTTCTGAAGGCTCATTTCTGCTGTTTGTGTTTGTGAATCTCTAGGCATCATGGGAAAGGAGGGTCGCCAGGCCGTGAGAAACAGTGACTATGCAATCGCCAGGTTTAAGTTCCTGGCTAAACTACTGCTGGTCCACGGTCACTTCTACTACATTCGAATAGCTACCCTTGTACAGTACTTTTTCTATAAGGTAAGGTCTGCCTGCAGCTAGAGATTTTCTTTTTTCCGTCTTAAAGCATGCCTGAGAAGCTGTGTCACTTTTGGCGACATTTGCCGTTGGAATCAAAATGACATTCATGAGCATTTTGGCAATATCACAACTTTGGTGGACCACAACATGCATGTACATGTGAGTGTGTCGGAAGATCACAATAAAGATAAGGACATCACTTTGTTCCCATTACATGGTGAAATGAAAGCAACGTAATGCTACTTAAACGACTTTCTAATTGGACGTTAAGTAGCTAAATGAGAAGTTGCTAAACAGTTAAGCAATCCGCTCAAAGACGTGTTATTGTGACGATGCTCTCCAAGACACGATTCACATGAATGATATTTTGATTCAAACATCGTATGTCGCTGAAAAGTGACAGGGGTTTCCAGATGTGTTAAAGGCTTTTCTTTCAAGCAGCTGTGATAATTACACTTATTGAGAGGTTTTTACATCACTTATTAGTACTGTATCCAGCTGTTAACGTTCTTCATGTTTTAATGTGTTTCATTTTCTGTCTTCTCCAGAATGTGTGTTTTATCACACCTCAGTTTTTATACCAGTTCTTCTGTCTGTTTTCACAACAAGTAAGTCTCTTTACTTTGTTTCTCCAACTTCACATTTGTCATTTTTTATTGTTTGTTTGGGGTTTTTCCTCTAATTTTCTAATGTTGTCTTTTTGGCCATTTTAGTGTATTTGGTCATTTAAGTATGTCTTAGACTTTTTTTTTCCTTTCTAAAGGTCGTTCTGAGATAAGTCATTTTGATAACAAATATAAAATTAAACAATAGGCAAGTACTTTATTGAAATTGTTTTTTTGAGTTGCCATCACATTAAGCTTTCTTATTTTCTAGTAAAATATTTGTTACATACCTATTGAACTTTATAATTGACTTTTGTTAGGAAACTTAGATTGTATTTTTGCTAAGAAATTACTTTGTAAGACATTATCCTGCATATGTTGAGGACCAGTGGAAGACTGTCATATTGTAGACTTTAATTGTGTACCATGTGTGTATGTAAACATGCACGAGTGTGTCCCTCTTACTGTTGTTGTTGCTCGCTGGATGAATTGGCGGCGTCACTTTTCCATCATAGTTTAGTGGTGAGTGAAACACTTTTTTTCTTTCCCACCTAGACTCTATACGACAGTGTTTACCTGACCCTGTACAACATCTGCTTCACCTCGCTGCCCATCCTGGTCTACAGTTTGTTTGAACAGCTGGTCCATCCTCATGTACTGCAGAGTAAACCAGGCCTGTACAGGTGAGGCCATGTGTAATCTCCAGGTACACACTGTGTTTGTCATAATTGAGAGCTGACAGAATGCAGCTCCAAAATCAAAAGCTTTAGTGCGGTATATCCATTCAGAAGTGAAACCAAACTATGTATCATCAACAGAGACATCAGCAAGAACTCCCTGCTGTCTTTCCGGACGTTCTTGTACTGGACTCTGTTGGGCTTCTGTCATGCCTTCATCTTCTTCTTTGGATGCTACATATTGATGGGAGAAGACACAACACTCATGGGCAATGGACAGGTGTGTGTGCGTGTGTGTGTGTGTGTGTGTGGCATGATGTGTATGATTTATGTATTAACTCTAAAGTAGAATCTGATTCCTTAAAGTCTCAGCCCAAATTGGAAAATGGCAGTTCAATGGACAATACAAATGTTTGTGTTTTTCGTGAGAAGATACTGCTGTTGATGATACTAATCACTGGCTGTTATTTCTTAGACTCGTTTCCTTGATCTTGCTCTATGTAGTCTGTTTCTTTTTTTTTAATTTTTTCGTTAAACAGCTGAATGAACAATTCTCTTTTGTGCTGCACATCTTGCTATCTTTCTTTCTGTCTGAAGTTTGCCATATCTGAATGCTCTCACTCTTGTTACTCTCTTTACGGTGATTTAATTCCATCTTTTGTTAATCACGCCTTTTTCCTTCTGCCTTCACACCTTGCATGTCTTCAGATCTTGCGAGCTAACAGGCAGCTGGTAAGAGTTTGCTCTACAGTTGAATGCATGTCTCCTTGGGAGGTTAATGAGAGAACTCGGAGAGATCCGCCAACATTAAACAGAGCTGTTTTAATGGGATAAACTTAAATATCTCTGCTCAATAGTGTCTACACAGTAGCTAATTGTGTTATGTACGGGATTGACCTTTTAATCAGCACAGGATTAGGTGTTAATTATGCTTTTAAAAATGGCTTTGATTCCTTCCTGTTTGATTAAATTTATTTCTGTATCTACACTCAAATGACTTATTTTTTAAGTTGTTTTTTTCTTTTAGTTATTGTTTTTATAAAACAGCAACAGAATGTTTATATTTTAAACAAGTTGCACAATGCTTCAAATGTAGGCCGTTTTTTGTTGGTATTTACAAATATTCGAGTAGGAATAATAATTACTAGTAGTAAAAGTAATAGTAGTAGTATTAGGTTTATGAACCTCATGCAGGTTTTATGAAAACTGTTTTTGGAATATTTTTGAATTTTGAAACTACAATAGAGATAATCTTGTCAATAAAGGAGGATAAGGAGACCATCAAATTTTTGATGAGTTTGTCTGTCTTTCTGTCTGTCTATATGTAGAGGGAGAGATACACAAGATGAAGGTAGACATATCAAAGCTCATTTAAAAATTCTTCTTAAAACTCTGTGGTTCCCTTTTATTGACGAGATTATCCCTCTTGTAGTTTCAAAAGTAATCCAAAAACACTTTTCAGTGAAATTGCAGTTTCTTTCCTGCATCTTTCTTTGGATACGTCTCACAATGACGCTTGCTATCAAGCTCCAGCATTCAGACTCCAGCGGGGTTCTGAACTGGCTGTCAACAAAGTCGCGCCTCCTGCAGCTCTCAGCGTATGACTAGCAGAGGAACTCCTGAGGGAAGTCACACAGGCCTCAATAACAGCAGACTACTTGATAAACGGGGCCACTGCTTGTAGAAGTTTCCTCTCACCTCCACAAGGGTAAACCGAAGCACTAAAGTAGATGTTAGCTCAGGGAGTTGGTTGCCTACTCAGGATTTAATCAGCTTATCAGCCGTTCTGCCACTAACCATGTTTGTGCATGTAAACTAAGCTTCCTTTTCGTTCTCTTCATAAAGTCTTGCCAGCTAGTAAACTTTGCTCTGTAATGCGGTTGACTGCTGATAACTGCGGTGCATCTGTTTTTAAAGATGTTCGGGAACTGGACGTTTGGAACGCTCGTCTTTACTGTTATGGTCATCACTGTCACATTAAAGGTAAACTACATTCAATATCAAGCTTCAACAAATGAACTAGTTCTTTGTAATAATGCTATTAACCTGTATTTTACAATTTTAGCCTGCATTTCAGTTTAAGATATCGGGTTTTCATTTTGAATGGCCCAGAAAATTGTCCTCACATAGATTCTAACATATTTTGAACAGTCTGTTGCCGTCTCCATCACTCAAAAGCTGGGTGACATCTACAGGTGTGGAGACGCCATCGCTTTCATATGGAGCATTATGTCAG
>JAOWBL010000019.1:10753198-10763653 GCA_028564865.1 Zenarchopterus dispar | reverse complement strand
AGGTTCCCGAGCATCTTCAGGTTCCCGAGCATCTTCAGGTTCTCCAGCATCTTCAGGTTCCCGAGCATCTTCAGGTTTTCGAGCATCTTCAGGTTCTCGAGCTTCACCTGTCTCGATCTCACCTTCAGGCTCGTGAACAATTCAGGAGTCAAAACAAACTAGAACCTGAAACACCAGAGTTCATGTAACAGCTTCATTTACACACAAGTTCAACAGTTTGAATTCCCTTAATAATCGTGTGTAAGAATTAATTTCGCATCATAAATAAAAGCCAAATTCTTGACTGTGATAACGATGACGTCATCAGCGTGTCTGGAAGGGAGCAGATGAGTTCATCTCAGCCATCAAGTCAAGTCTGGCTTCTGCTTTAATTATCATTACTGACACAATTTTTCACTTCAAGTTTTATAAACTGAAAAGGCATAAAAGGGCATAAATTAAGTAGAAATAACATTAATACCAAAGGCTGAAAAACTACAGGATGTGATTTTTTTTTTTGCACATTTCCACATTGTGTAATGATCCTGCTAAAAAAGTGACACACAATAAATGTCTCTTGAATGATGGATTTGACAGTTAATCTGATTTTTTTTTTTTAATAATTGAATGTTAAAACATCAGTTTCATCAGAATTATCATCTAGCTGTCGCTGCCTCCCGTCACAACCACCAGCAGAAACCAGCTGATCCACAACAGTTGTGCAACCTGAGGAGAGTTTATCGCTGCCACCATCTTTTTGAGTCACATTACACACTCTCCGTCTTCTCATTTCCTGCTGTCGGCCGGCTGGTCCCTGGTCAGATCTGTATCCACCTTCAGCTCCATATTTGTAGAAACCTTTTCAGCTTATTACAAATGGAAAACAAGCCAACCCTCGGTTTAATAACGTCTGGGGCCACTAAGGCTCAGGGATGACATGAATCTATGTACACTTTAAGGAAAAACATTTATTACAGTATTTAACATCTATTTTCGCATCATCTACAAACACTCTAGGAAGTGAAGACAGAAGATCAAGTTTAATCTACAAGGCCTCGTAACACCCGGCTGGTAAAAAGAGTGATGTGCAGAAAGCGCTCCAGCTCTCATGTCGCCTCTCTGGTGATCAACTTGTCGGCTTTAAATAGAAGCAGACATCTGTCGGCTAAAAGCTCTCAGCGGCCGACTTGTCATCCCGCAGGAGTTAAACTGGAGCCAAATCTGGTCGCAACGACGCTGGAAGTATGACTTTTACTTGTTAACAGTCTGGAGTGTTTTAATAACGTCGTTCTTAGTGTCTCCGCTCACATCATGATCAGTATTCATACGCAGACGAGAGTTTCAAGTCAGTCTGGAAAGATGAAATTTTTTTAAAAAATTTAAAAATTAGAGCTTATATAACCACAATACAAAATATGATTCTGTGAATTAGAAGAAATACAAACAAATCAGTGACGTACCGACAGAGTTTTAGAGTAAATACAGGCAGAAAGAGAAAGTTCTCACCAAATACTTCTTTTTTTTTTGTGACATGTCATTTAAGTCCAGACAGGCTCCTTAAAACAAACCACAGTTTAATTAAGGATGAATATTACAGTGTCATTGTTTTCCAAACATTATCAGTAACGATCCCTTATCCACAAAGGCATTAGAGAAAGAAATTCAAATCTTTATTGCCATTAAATTATCAGCATTTGTAACATAGAAATGCACTGGATGCATTTAAAGGCATCGATGCAAGTTACATAATTACTGAACACTAATTTACATCTCTTCTTCCAGAAAGTGAGATTTTCCATCCACTTACGTTCACAAAGAGGCGATGAGCTTTGTGAAGGGGATTGGAGATGGGAAGTACAGACATATTCTCCATGAAAATATCTTTTAAAAAGTGGTTTGAAAATGTACAAACTCTGATGTTGCTTTCGAGTGTTTTATTTCGCAGCATCAGCTTTCCCACCCCTGCATCTCTCTCTCTCTCTCTCTCTCTCTCTAACTCACTCTGGAGGGAGATAAGGCACCATGAAATGATGAGGAGACATGTTGGCATAATGAAAAACACCCCACGCCACCGACAAAACAAAAAACAAAAAAAAACGCAGGAGCGTGACTCACTGCACAAAACGTTAATGCAGAAGAAATGAGAACAGAAATGGGTTCGGGTCCTTGACAGAACAGGTGTCGAACTCGTGGAGAGAGTTCTGGTTCTGACCCGTCTGTTCCAGACTGACGTGAACTCCCTTTCAGAGATGATTCGGGTCCCGGTTGGAGGAAACGTTTAGGAAAAGCTCGGCTCGACTCCCTCCTACCTGCGAGGCTTTTGGCGGGTTTGAGCGTGTGTGGTTGTTTTTACTGGCTGCCCCCCTCCCCCTCCTCCTCCTCCAGTTCAACCAGGGCGGCGTGGCGATTGGCCTGGGAGCCCTCGCTGAAGAAAACCTTCCTGATGACGCCGGACTTGGGAGCCCGGATCGTGTGCTGCGGAGACACAAACGCGTCAAAAATCACCTCCTCCTCCCCCCCAGCAGAGAGCGAGCGAGCGTGCTTCCCTCACCTCCATCTTCATGGCGATCATGACCATCAGCGGATCTCCAACGTTCACTTTGTCTCCGGCTTTAACCAGAACCTGAACACAAACAACATCCCTCACAAACGAAGCACAAGTCACCACCGTCTTTTTCATTTGTGACTGCAGCATCTCAGATTCTGCTCTTATCAGCCTAATCGCAGCAGAAAAACACTCAGAGGTGTCTCAATCACTAAAAATATCAAACTAGGTGGAATAAAAGTCGCTAAAGAGCAATCTGTTCAACTATCCATTCTTCCAGGAGTTCAGGTATAGCTTACTCAAATTCAAAGAAAAAAAACTTCACCACTAAGTATCCAAGTTACTTCAACAGAACACACATCTGAGAAGTAATTCAGTAAAGGTGTGACCTTGTCTATCTATCTATGTGTGTGTGTGTGTGTGTGTGTGTGTGTGTGTGTGTGTGTGTGTGTGTGTGTGTATATATATATATATCTTTTTATCAGGCACATCTGTCGGTTTGATATGAAAAATGCCAACATGAATGGAGGTGAAGCAGGATTCATTTCTGCTTTTGACAGAAAAATGAAATCTAGTAAATCTAAAACCCCAGATAGCTGGACGTGTTCTGATACATGTAATTCCAGATCAATCAAGGCCCAACTACTGTTCAGTCCTGCAGAAACAGGACCGAAGGTTCGCGGTTTTTAAATATCTCCGATGAGTCGAGTGTTGGGTAAAATGAAGTGAATCCTATTTAAAGCTCGGCCCGAATGAGTCCGGCTCACCTTCTCTATGGTCCCGGTCATGGGGGCCACAGCTCCACCCTGAGCCCCCGACCCGCTCACGCCGGCCAGATACTTCGGCACCGGGACACGGACCTGGGAGCTCCCCTCCTGCAGGAGAGGTGAGGCAGTCAGAGAGTCAACAAAAACAAAAACATCTAAATATTCTATCAAGATGAAGCAAGTTTCAGTCCTCAGAATTCAAATGTTTAAGTTTTAGTTCCAAATCTCCGATTTTAATGTTTGAAACTTTAAATCATTAATTCTGCTTGTTGACAAGCTTTTGTTTCTGGGATTTAACAAAAACAAAAGGCTTCAAACAAATATGTTTGCCATTAAGTCTGAAAGTAACCAAGTCTTTTAACTGCTGATGAAAAGTAATGCAGGTTTATTTTTATAACTAATTCTTCACTTTTGTCTAAAACTGAATTTGCATTTTCACAACAACAAAAAGCCTTTTGTTAATAAATTTAATGTGTGATTTGTTTTTTTAAAGCTGGTTTCTGGGACGGTGAGATAAACACTTCAACATCTCTGCAGAATCAAGAACGTGAAAGAAAACGTACTGCAGCTCTGCACTTTACATGAACAAACATTAAATTCAAAATACGTTTAATATGAAAAGCAAATAAAACACCACTGGATGTAATCTTTGCCAAGCGGCGGCGGCAGTCGGGACGGACCGTTGAGAACAAGTGCACCGTGTTGTCCAGGATCACCAGTTTGGGACGAGACTTGACGCCGTTGACGGAGCAGTGGAGGAAGGAAGCTCCGCCTTCGACCTCCACCTCCCCTCTCACGTGATACACCTCCTCCCCGACCTGAAAGAGGAGCGCCGGATGTGTAAACAGATCTGCAACAATGGCCATTTTATCCATTTATTAATTTTCTTACTCTAGATTTAAAAATACTTTTTTTTTTTTAAAACATTTTCATTTCTACTTTTTCGTTTTCCAGCTCACCTGCATACTGTAGCTTCCATCTTTGTTATACGTGACGACCACATCAACTTCTAGGAGACAGACAAAAAAAATGTAATTAAATGAAAGCTTTGAGGTGGACGTCACGACGACGGTCTAAAGGTGGAAAAACAGACGTAGCAGCGAGCCGGGGACTTATTTCTTTGTCTGCGGAGAAATTTAAATAGAAACACTGAATAATGAATCCAAATTCATTAACACCCTGTCAAACACTGCAGCAGCACTGAACTTCATTAAATCTCAGAGGCATAATTACGAGTCCAGCACAGTTTTACTAATTTACTCATTAATATAAACATACTGTAATATCTCTCCACCTTATCTGAACTCAAGCTTTCTTTTTTTTTCTGTCACCAAAAACTCAAAAATGTCCCATTTATGATAGAACAGCGATATTTATGAGGAGAAATTAATGCACCAAAAACATCTCATCTATGCACACATAAACACACAGCATGTGTGTGCACGTGCATGTGTGTGCACGTGCATGCGTGTGCAGGAGGCCACCTGCTAATCTAGTCAAATATTTACTAAAGCAGAACTGTGTTGTTAAATGATGGTTCCTGGTTCAACTGTGAAGCTCCTATTTTAAAATTCTCAACTTTTTCACTTCTATTAGTGCTGAAATGATCATTTAAGAAAAGTAACAAGTGATTAAACATTTAGGTCTTAAAAGAACCACAATTTAAAGGAGAGGCAGTTTCCAGAGGCCTCAATGAACCGTCTGTGGCGTACGCTGAAAAAGAAAACAGGATGGAGGTACAAAAGCACTTTTTCTGCCACGTCTCCACAGAGTTGTTCAGAGCAGCTGGTTTTAGAGGACGGAGTCGAGTCCTCATCCTTATGTCTCTTTTTGAATCAGTCCCGCCACCAAGGTGAAACAGATGCGGGATGATGTGAAGGCGAGAGGAGTTAAAGATGATTGAATACAGAACGTTTCCAATCAAAACATCTCACAGAAGGAGACACTATCAGAGCTAGACCACCTCAGTCAAGGTGACAAGATGAAGGTTGTGGCATGTTGGAGTTTTTTTGGCTTTTTTTAGATACTACAAATATAAGAATTTGTCAGTTAGTACATTTCATTAAATTTGCATCGACTTTCTTTAATATAAATAAACAAAACGATCGACTGTCCTGCATGTTTTAGATGTTTCCCTGCTTCAAAACACCATGACACAAACGACCGTGTCATTGACAGACTTGTTCAGACCTTCACGACCAGCTGATGACGATCATTGATTAGAATCAGCTGGGTCCACGCAGGGACACCAAAAACATGCAGGACAGCAGGCCTTGAGGACCAGAAGATCACAGGTTTCCACTGACAGCAGGTGTCTGGACTTACTCTTGTCACCCAGCTGTAGCGTCATGTTTCTGTTGAAGCAGGTGTTGTTCCTCCAGCCGCTGCTGGAACCAAACGGTGAGAAAGGATCTGGAAAAAATAAAAAATTTAAAAACCACACACACGTGCATGTGTAAACATTTCGCCTGACTTTTGTCCTCGCCCCGACAGCGTCATCTCTGCGCCTCACCTGAGGAGGCCTGCGTGAACTCCTGCGTGCGGCTCCCCTCCTGCAGGACCAGGCCCAGGGCGGCCTGGCAGATCGTGGCACCGGAAGGCGCTCTCGGAGCGGGGAAGAGGTCGGCGTAGTGCTGCGGGATGAAACTGGTGCTCACATTTCCGGCCTCGAACTCCGGGTGGCTCGAGAGGCTCAGCAAAAAGTCTATATTCGTGTTCAGTCCAACAATCTGCAGCAAAAAACAAATAAAACAAGCAGCTTAAACAACAGAAACTACTCGTGTGAACTATGAATACATGCAAAGCTTTGTTTCCATGTGCGGCTTACGTTATACTGTCGTAAACAATACCGCAGTTTCTTTAAGGCAGCGGACCGGTCCTCGCCCCACACCACAAGTTTGGCGATCATTGGGTCGTAATGAGCAGACACCTCGTCTCCTGCAACCAGACGCAGCTGTAAACAACACTGTTGATCTATCTATCGCAGATCTATCTGCACACCTGCTGTTCCTTCATTTTATGTACCATGTTATGTCAGATACTTGCTGAGAGACTGAACAAGACAAAGCCATGCCCCACCTTCTCGGACTCCCGTCTCTATGCGAGTGTGTTGGTCCGCTGCAGGTGTGGACAGATGCAGCAGAGGCCCAGCTCCTGGTAGGAAGTCATTGTTTGGGTCCTCGGCGTAGATACGGGCCTCAAAAGAGTGTCCTCGTAGGATGATGTCATCCTGGAGGAGAGGAAGGCGCTCCCCTGCTGCCACCTGGAGGAGAATGTCAAAAAGCGTATCCAGTTTCACTCAGGAGACACATCCAGGCCCCACACCCACTTCAGAGGTTCTTCTCCTGTCTCACCCTGAGCTGCCACTCCACCAGGTCGGTTCCGGTGATCATCTCTGAGACGGGATGCTCCACCTGCAGCCTTGTGTTCATCTCCATGAAGTAGAAGTTGTGCTGGGCATCCATTATAAACTCCACCGTCCCTACAAGAGCAAAACAAAGGAGATGATGTCATGTGATCCGCGTTATGGACCCGAGTTGCTGCAGCTGATGATGACGAGTGCACGTGGGCGTTTCCGAGTCTCACCTGCCCCGACGTAATTTACGGCTTTTGCTGCTCTGACAGCTGCCTCTCCAAGTTTCCTCCGAACATCAGGACTTATTCCAGGCTGGAAAAGTGCACATGGCAACGTGTGAAAGAACAGCAAAGATAATCTTTTTAAACAACAGATCCTCATGAGCCATGTCTGGTAACATAGCTAAAGCTGAATTTGAATACAAAAAAAAAGAAAATAAAACAAAGATCACCTTCTCCAAGACAAACAACTGCTTTAGTAAGTTCTCAATTTTTGGGGGAGAAAAAAAAAAAAAGACAGTTTTCCAATATCTTGTTACCATGACAACAGCTGGACAAACAGGGTTGAAATGTTAAAAACATACAATGGAAGAAGATATTAGGAACTATTAAAAGCTCGCTCTGTGACCAGCACTCGTGCCTCACCCCTGGTGCTTCCTCTATGATCTTCTGGTGTCTCCTCTGGACGCTGCAGTCCCGCTCAAACAGATAGACAGCGTTGCCATGCATGTCCCCAAACACCTGAACCTCAACGTGTCTGCAGAGTACAAACACAAAATGTGCATTTATTCACAAATAGAACGAAGCAGCGGTTTTACAGTCTGACTGTCAGTGAGCGTGTACCTGGGGTTCTCCACAAACTTCTCAACCAGCATGACGTCATCGTTGAAGGACTTTCTGGCCTCTCGTCTCGCTGACTCCAACTGCTCCAAGAAGTCTGAATCTGAACGTGAAATTCGCATCCCCTAAAACAAGACGCGGCTATGTAAAGCTTGCTGCGGTCACGCTGTGAAATATTTCAGCTTGCTCTCACCTTCCCTCCTCCACCACGAACCGCCTTGATCATCACGGGGTACCCGATGCGGGCGGCCTCCGCCTGCAGCCTCTCGTTTGATTGGTCCTCTCCGTGGTAACCACCAATGATTGGCACCCCAGCAGCTGACATGATATGTTTGGATGTGCTAACAAAGAAAACAAATACAAATAAACTGAGGTGTCTGGATGTCTTCTCAAACAAACAAACAAACAAACAAATAAATAAATAAATAAGCGTTTTACCTCTTAATGCCCATGTCTCGGATGGCAGATGAAGGAGGCCCGATGAAGATTATCCCTTCCTGTTTACACGCTTCTGCAAACTCTGTGTTTTCAGAAAGAAATCCATATCCAGGATGGACTGCCTGCACAGACACACATTTGGAAAATGAAATAAGAAAATGTGAAAAAAAAGACAAAAACTTACAAGAGACCTGTGCTGTCAAGTGAAATAAAATAAATGTACTAAATCCCTTTTAGCAGGATTACTCACATGTGAGCCTGACTTTTTTGCCACATCCAAAACTCTCTCCATACAAAGGTAACTCTGCTGGGAAGGAGGCGGGCCGATGTGGTAGGCCTCATCTGCCTACCAAACAAACAAACAAACAAACAAACATCAAAAAGCTCAATAAAGCAGCTGTATCGAGGAGTGAAATAATGGAAAAGCGTGCACACCAAAGCGTCTCACCATGGCCACATGCATGGAGTGTCTGTCTGCATCACTGTACACTGCCACAGAGCGCACACCCATCTTCTTCGCCGTGCGCATCACACGGCACGCAATCTCTCCACGATTGGCGATCAGCACCTTTTCGATCCTCTCTACCCCTGTAGAGTCATGTTTTAAAAATTAAAAAAACAAACAGTATTCTTGAGATAACTGAGACTGAGATAATGTTCGACTTGATGAAAGTGATCAGAACAGATACTGGTTTAAAATACAAAGCTCAGAGAGTTAAAACTGTTAAATTAAAAATTAAATCAGACTCAATTATGATAGTCAAGTAATCCTTTTTTTAAATTCATTATCTGCTTCTGGCTTCTCTGATGTCTTGATGTTACTTTTCTCTAATGAGAAATTCTAGATTTAAATTAAAACAGTATGAATAATGCAGAGTTTTCCATAATTATTAATATTTTAAAGACTGGACAAAATCTTTGCTGCATAAATAATATTGACCCACCAGGATTAAGGTATCCTGCAACTACTGCTACAGTTTTGCTTATACGGTACTCATACAAATAATGTTTAATCCAAATACTAAAGCTAAAGCACTCGGACATTCTAAAGTTAGTGAAGCACATACAAGTGTATGTGAGACTAAAGATTTACATAAAAACTGAAATAATTTCCAACAAGTCTGTTCATTGTTTTGTCTTTCATGTCCTCAGATGCCAAAGGAAACTCCCTGGTGAAACTGCAGCCTGATCACTCCTTTTAAGTGGAAACAAATCATTAAGTTTGAATGGCAGTCAACACTACATTTGAGGTACTTACTCATCTAAAAGTGCTGGTTTGTAATTTTTTTATCTAAATCTTTATGGCCAGTCAGGCAAACGACTAAATAATGTTTAGCTACGATCAGCAGGGTTCTGAAGAAATGCTGTTCTTACAAAACATATTCCCACATTGTGTGTTTTGATTTAGAGATTTAGAGATGGTTGCTTAAACACATCACTTATCATATTAGATCAGGGTCATGTGACTCAGACTTTGCATGGTAACTTTTAATGGAAGTAAAAAGTAAACTAAAGTAGTCACTCACCTCCTGAAACAAGCCTCACACCTCTTTTGGTCCATGTCAACTTTCTAAAGAGGAAAAAAAAACAACACCCTGATTATTTTCACGCTTAATCCTCCCTGTTACAAGCTGAGCAGGTACTGCTATGACCAAAACATAGATTTACAAAAACTGCGATGATAAAATAATCTTCTGATCAGATGTAAACAAGTTGTAGCAGTCGGATTAGCAACACTAGCTGTCAGTTTGCTACCTTTATTTAACCTTGCTCAGATTAAATCTCATATTCTAGGTCACACAATGAAAGAAAAATGAATCATCTAGATCGGAATAAATCATCTACGTCTGAGCAGGTTACAAACCATGAAATTTACAGAATCATTTCAATTTTAAGTACAAAACTGAGCTTAAATTTAAGCTTGCAAACTTCACAAGCTAACGGGTAAACTGAACTAACTACACATCAAAACCGTAAATTATGCAGCCGCAGAAGACAGTCCGGCTTAAGAGATGATTTAACTAATAACTGCACTCACTGTGTAAATATCCTCAGACCCTGCAGGGTTGGAAAACTCAGGATAACTGCAGCCATAGCAGGTAACCGTTCAGGCTAGCTAGCGGCGCTAACCAACTGGCTAAATGACCACCTGAAGAAGAAAAAGCGAAGTTGTAATTCATCAAACTGCTCTTTTACTACATGCTTTATTTCCAATGGCCACAAAAAAAAAACACCGACCGTAAACCAACAAACAGAACCACGCAATAAAATTATCACATTCGCGTAACAAAAGAGGTAGCTAATTATTATAATCAATTTCTTGTGTTTTTGACTTCACCAAGGACTCGTAGTTGAGACAGCCAATGGGAGCGCGAGATGAGGAGGCGGGGAAGGAAGCTGTAGTTACCAAGTTTCACCAGCAGATGGAGGTATTTCTTCAACAGTCATCTGGACCACTTTATTATTATTATTATTATTATTATTATTATTATTATTATTATTATTATTATTATTATTATTATTATTATTATT
>JAOWBL010000019.1:10739760-10753098 GCA_028564865.1 Zenarchopterus dispar | reverse complement strand
ATATATATATATATATATATATATATATATATATATATATATATATATATATATATACACACACACACACACACATGTGTGTTTGTATTTCTTTGTGCAGGTATCAGTTTCCTTTGAGAAAATCAAAGTAATGCATAATGACATACTCTTTGAAAACAAGTCTGTAAATCTCAATGGAAAAAAATTAAAATACAAATCTATACATACATACATACATACATACATTTTTTTTCATTAAACTGTTTGTAGTATAGTTTTCCAAAATAAAAATTATTAGACAGCAATCACATTTTTTTCTCCAAGAGTTCATAAGGCTCTATTTAAAAAAAAAAAAAAAAAAAAATCAGCCAAAATATTAACGATTTTTTCCCCCCTTTTTCTTTTGTGAACAGTCAGATTTGCCAACAACTTGAGCGAAATAACTGAAAAAATATTTGGAATAGTTTGTAAAAAAAAATCATTGGTCACATTTAGTGAAACTAGGAAAAGGTCAAGACAGTCTTTTTCCAGGAAACTGAATTCCCAGTCAATTCTATTTAGAAATCCATAATTCAAAATGTAGGCAAGCTGCAGATTATAAGAAATATGAACTCAATAAAAATAAAAAAAAATAGATCGCAACTATCATGGTTATGTAAAAGCATTCACCGTCTATTAGATTTCAGCTAAGTAAAGAAAAGTTTTGTAATAAAAACCTGCTGTACAAACTGAACGGGACCGTGCAAAAGCAAACACATGCAAGTGAATGTTTAACAAATTTATTTGTACATCTTCACAGAACACTCAGATGACCAGTCAGTCAGGGTTCAAACCTCAACTCAGTGACTGGTTGAGCCAAAACAAAACAACATACACTCATAAATAAAAAATTCAGGTTACTGGGAGTCAGAGTAAACTCGTCCTAGAAACTACAGGGAGCAAACGTAAGGCATCAATTTATAAACATTTTTATGGCTGCCCATCAAAGTAAAAATGAGGGGGAAAAAGCAATAGAAATATTCATCCTTACGCAGTCTCATGCAGGTAGGCTCTAAGAAATCATTTATTGGCCCATTGTACATTCATTTATAGCATTTGTCAAAGTCCTGACAAGATGGTATGTTACAGAAATATATTAGCAGTGTGATGTAATAATAATAATAATAATAATGATAATAAAAGAATAACATTATTTTTATTATTATTAATCCAGAGATCATTTTGTCAATATTTCTTAGAAAATAGGGCTCTTCGGGAACCTAAAATCTAAAACCAAATGATGGATTGTCTAAATGAACATATCAGTGATCTCGCTTCCACTGAAAGCAAAATAGTTCAAATTCTGTTCAGACTTTCAACATACTGGGGCCAATATTCATGCACGAACACCTGCTCGTCTTGGGGAAGGAAAAAAAAAAAAAGTAAACACACAAAAACAATATACAATAAGATTCACAAAAGATAGCATTTTCTGCATGAATATTGCACTGAATTATATTTTTTGAGTCTTGTCCACAGTTTTTCAGGGAGTCACAGCTCAGACTGAATCAGCAAAATTCATCTGAAATGATCGAACTTTTCACTACTTCCAACAAAAAAGTATTTCAGATCTGTGAAGTGAAATAATAAATGTCATGTACCATGATATGATTCTCTGTCTTCTGCCGATTAATACTATCAAGCTTTTTTTATTTTTTAATGAGAGCTGTGACAGTTAAAAGGGATGAGTCATGTTTTGCTATCATGGATGAGAACTTCTAAATGAATGTGCTTAGAAAACATTTGTGAACTATCACAAGAGGCTCAGGATGACACTTTGATATAAATACATGTTAGTGTTTAATGAATGACTTTACACAACTGTCATGTTACTTGATCCTACAAATTTTGACTTGAGCACAACTTCAGTCCTTTACAAGTTCACGTTGAGTCTTCACTCTGAAATGTAGGATTGTGGCACCAAAAACATTCACGACTCGTATCAAACAGCTTGTACAAGATGCTTCCGCCATCAGTGCTTAAATACTGTACGATACAAGCACACAATTAATACCAACCCCCTCATAAACTCCCACCCCCCATGCACATCTTGGTTCTAAGCCAACGAAATACAGATGTGGTTCCGATTTGCAAAATTTCAAGTATAACATATACAACTCGTGTATAAAAAAAAGTTTGAGTTTTCCATCATTTACGATTCCTCACAAACAATTACAATTTTTAAATTTTTTCTTCTGGCACAAACCTGCCACTGCTGGGGAGGGAAGTTAAAACATTACAGACACCATCACAAAGAAAAAAAAAGAAAAAAAAACACGTGGAAATACATAACGTGAGTTCTTCATCGGGACCTGCCAATGAAGCCCTGCAGCCTGCACAGAGCCACGATCGATGCACACAAAAACACGCTCACGTTATTTGGAGGATAAATGGGAAAGCATATACAAGATAAGAACACAACGGATCCATCAAACGTTTAATCCTACGTTAGAAAAGAGATGAGGATGCAGCCGTTACATACATGCTGCTTCAAAATGTTATTCATACATACTGGTTATACTGCTTCAGAAACATGCACATTAGGCTGACTTACTTCTTCTTAATAAAAAAGGCAGAATGAGAGCTACATTTTTTTTAAATGCATATCCCAAGATTGTTCTTTATTTTTGAAGTTTGCAACTAACACACCTTACTGCATGATGCAAAACCAGAATGAGCTTACATGGGATGCAGTACTGCCTGATTTGAAAAATTAAAGAAAAAAACGAAAAAAAACAAAACAAAAAAACAAAGAACATCTAGCTTTTGAACAAAATATGAAAAATTTAAAAAAAAAGAAAAAAGAAAAATTGGAGCGCATTGAAGGTCCGTATTAGCATTTAAAATACATTCATACCATCAATGCAGCCAACACTGGTCGACACATGTGCTCACCACTTCTGAAAAGACCAAAACTTCAGTTTTTCAATACAATCGGATGCAGTGAAGGTGCAGACTCTCCTTTCCACTGACGGTACCCAATTTCACGGTCAAGGGATGATAATCTAGATATCTGTGCATCTAAATGTCTTTCTACATACGCTACGAGATTGTAGGGTCCTCATGAAACTACTTTGAGGCAACATTTCATGTAAAACACCACATTATCTCCTCAAAAAAAAAAAAAAAAAAAAAAATTCAAATGAGAAATCCAGTATTCAGCTCTTGAACAAGCTTGAATCATCAAGCTGCAACCCTGTTCAGTTTCACATGGTATGTCTAACACATACAAAAATATCCAAACAGTTTCTTTTACATCAAAATCCCCCATCCCCCACTCTTTTAATATATTAAAATATTTTCCCCAGATGAGGTCAAATGCACAAACTGATTCCTGATTACATCAAACATGATTGTGCTGTCCCTTTGCATTTTGGATGTCAAACATCAAAACGTTTAAATTTCCAGCTAATAAAGCTGAGTCTTATCAATTTATTTCACATTTTCTTCCCACCACCTGACATGAGAACTAATGGCGGTTTGGGCAGAGAATAATCTCATGCAGCTCTGTCTTTGGCAAGCAACCTCTACTTCGCAGCTTCATCATCAAATTTGAAAGATTTTTCATTATTGCTACTCAACTATGGTCCACCTTTTTCTGAAAACGGTAATATTTTTTTGATCAGTAATTCTGTCATGGTTCATTGATGTTTTGGCGGGGTCCGAGTTTGCAAGGCTTAACAGCGGGCAGCGCTATGGAGTGTTGTACTGGGATGCCAAGGCATTTTATCAAGAGGAAGACGTGACATTCCCCTGGGTCTCTGCTTACTAACAAAAACAAACAAGCAAACAAAAAAAAGACAAAAACACAGCGAGAGGCTAATTATGGGTCCCATTATTCATAAAATGTGAGACTGGCACTTTCACTCGACATTAAATCCAAACAGGGGTGCAAACAGGCCACAATGAAACTAAGTGGGCTACTGATAAGGCCAAATTAGATGCTTAACATAAAAGTGACAAAAGTTAAAAGAAGGCATCAGTAGTTTTGAGAGCGAGTTAAACTCATGTCCAGGAAAAAACGAAAAAGAAAAAGGGACGGGGTGTCGTAGGTGGTTGCACTTGTGGTAATCAGAAGAAGCTGTAAATAAATACATAAAATTCCAAACATATTTACACAAACAATAGATTTTGAAATTAGGATTTGCTTTTGTTCAACTTTAAATAAAGTAGGTACATAAATAAATTTAAAAAGTCATAATAAATCTGTATATTCTTCTATTACTTCTAAGTGCTGTTTTCGATGGAGAGGCGTCCTCACCAAGAAATTTCTTCAAATGTCCATCGCTTCAGATGGTGAGGCCGTGGGAGACACCGTGCACCTGTGTAGAACATCTCTGCAGCTTCTCTGCCTCGATGTTTCCACACAGAGGCTGGAAAGGTGAGGCCAAGTCATGTATGAACAGTAACCTCAAAAAAACGGTGGAAGACATCTTAATCGCTCCCATGCGACAGCAGTGGTACTGTACAACAACTGCAACACACTTGTATTACACAAAATCATTTATAAAGTTCTTTGTGCCCACTATCTTTTCAGCAGTGATGAGATTGAGCCAGAGTGCAGCACTAATATGGCCGAAGGGTAGCAAGTTGAACTTACTTTTGTGGCTACGTTCATTAGTTGGCAGATGCAGCTTCTTTATTTGTCAAACTCGTGATTTTCATGTAAGAGCAGCAAAGTACGTGTTTGACTTTCCTTCCTTGTTCAGATTGCTCCTGTGGGTAAGGAAAACATAAAAAAAAAAAAAAAGTGGGCAGGAACACTAACATCATTCATGGTTGATGCATCTTCACAGGCTCAGGATGAAAGTGCATGTAGACCCAAGCAGAAGATGACACACGGGTATCTTCAAGACTGGACAAAAAGATCAGACCAAAAAAAAAAAAAAAACAGATGAAAAATGTAAAAGAAAAAAAAAACAGTTTAAATTAACAAAAAAAAGGTGCTTCAAAGGGAGGAAAAATACAATGAAAGTGAAGATTTCCTGCAGTGGGACACTGGTTGGTTGTCTTCTGTAAAGCGGAAATGAAAGTCCTTGAAACAATATCCTGTTTCTGGCTGAGTTCAATAAATACTCCGTGGAGGGACTGGTGGATTTCGAGGCATCAGTTCAGTGCATGCTGTCTAATTGTGTGGAATATCCAGTCCATTTTGGTGGTCCACCCTCCATGGTGAGCGTCATTCATCTGTTTCATGAAATAGTCCAAAGCCTCCTGCAGCAAACACAAAATAAAAGTAGACTTTCTGGTGTTCACGGAATAACTGTTCTCAAATTACATAAAAGAGACCTGGGAATGTTTGACCAGAACAGTAAAAAGAGAGTAATAAGAAAAAACAAAAACAAAAAAACCCAATACTCACCTGCTCACTTTTCTCCAGAGCCAGCGTCTTTCTGATGTAAGCAATGTCATCGAAGGACTGCAGCTCAGGCATGCCTGAGCCCAGCATCATGGAGAAAAGGTTGATGAAGAGATTGGCATGTTGTCGGATGGCCAGGTAAGCTTTGTAACACATCTCCTGAAACCTGAAGAGGGAAATCCAGTCCATCGTCTTCATTAAGTTTCTGGTCTCCCATGTGAACAAGACTTAAACGACAACTTGGCTTTTGATTTGATTTTTATCTCGCTTCACAAATTTCCTGTTCCAACAAATGTCTCAAGTGGTCAAGTATCGTCTTTAAGTGATGCGTTTGTTTTCATTAGTAAAACTACGACATGGCTAAATGAGCCCTAGATCTGTAAATAAAAAGAGAAAACATTTGTCTGGTTTCTTATGCAAAAAAAAGAAAAATAAATTTTAAATAAATAAATAAGAAATAAAAACAAATAAACAAAATCACCAATACTACTAAAGGAAGCGATGATTAAAGGCAAAAATCAAACACTGTAGTACCTCTCAAACTCTTTGGTCTTTGTGCATTCCTGGGATCCCTTACTGATGACAATGAGGAAGTCCTGCGTCAGTACGAAGGGAACTCGCTCTCTCTTGTAACCAAACTTCTTCTTCTTATGATCCAAAAAGTGGCCAAAATCTATGTGAAATAACTTAAGGAGAGCAGAGCAAAGCAAAAAAGGGGACATCAATACAACAACTTTCTTAAAAGTAAACTTCCTCTGAAGTCTCGTCTAAATGCTCTACTTAATAAACACCAGCTAACCAGACACTGTTAAAACTGCTCTACGGATATAGGACATGAAAAAAAACTTTTTTTTCTACAATTGCAACAAGGTGACAAATTTGAGAAAATCTAATAAGTAAAACCAAAACAATTGAACTGATAACAGCTCCTGAAAGGAAAAAAAACGCGTGCTCCTCTCATATTACCTGTCCGTCGTCTTTGACCATGATGTTGCTGTTGTGCCTGTCTCCAATCCCCAGGATGAAGGTAGCTACGCAGTACCCAGCGCAGGATCTTGTGAACAGATCCACAGCCATGTCATACCTGCCCACACAGAACAAAAACCTGAATTATGCTCATAAACCTGTCAGCAGCGATACCAATAATGTAAAAATATTCAGATGTAAGTGATGGAGAACATGCGTGAGGCTACATCCAGACAGAAGTAAATGGGGTGTTACTCTATAATCCTCAAAAACACATTTCAGTTTTGGTCTCAGAGGAACAGTCCTTTTTTCTCTATATGAGGAGAGAACTTACATTTCTCCTTTGTTCTTGTCCTTGAGCCACTGATGCAGAGTATTTGAGTTGAACTGCAGGGCTCCTTTTAGTCCTCCTTTACACTGAATCTGCATGATGGTGTGGGAACTACGAACCACCTCAATGAGGCCTACGCAGTCGCCTAATGACAGACATCCATAAGGCAACATCCTGAAGACACAGACAAAGTACATATAACTAACCTCCTGGGTTAAGACTGTCAAGATGAAGACAGATAGAGGAACAGAACTGAGAGGACTACCGGAGGTCCAGTCCCTGATTCTGCCAAATGTTCTCCATGATTTTAATGATCTGCAATGTCAGCATATCCTGGCGCAAGTCTAAGACACACACAGAATCGAGGTAGTTAATTGCATCCTGGGATACTTGAGGATCAGACACAAACACAAGATAGAAATTGGTCATTATGGTTTTATTAGATAACACGAAGCTCAGTAGTTTCTAAAAGCACTTCATGTAGTGTGCACCTTAATTTCAGAACAAATCAGAAAATGTGAAAAGTTTTTTTCTTTTTTTTTTTTTAACACTGTAAACAGAGTTTCTAAAAATGTCACAAGGGGAAAAATCTGTCAGGAAAAAGGGAAATTAAACATACTAAAGTACATAATACACGTTGTTTAAAAGTGTGTTTTTGTTACCATCTCCGTTTTTGAAGATGATCTCATTGTTCTGAAAAAGCAACTCAGACATGATGTCGGGATTCTCCCAGTTCAGCCACAACGGCCTCTTCGCTGATGACATGATCCTGCACTCATCTAACCTGTGCACAAATCAAAGACTACATATTAATATACACAAATATTTAAGCGGTTACATACATAGCAATGCACAATGTAGGTCTCATACACGGGATATGTGTACAGTTGCTACGGAGAAGCAGAAGTCACTCCTTAGTGTTAGCTTTCACAAACTTTAACTAAATATCCAACATTTCGGTCTTGGATATTTGGTTATTATGTTACTTCAGCTTCCTGCGTGTTGTGCTTTGTTTTGATCATCTGGACCAGGTCTAACATGACCCAGGATGAGACCTTGCCTTAAGAAGGGATCCTTAACATCCATCTGTAGATGAACTGTAGATGAGGAAAATATAAGTATGTACGAATGTAATTGCCAGAAATGATGAGTTTTCTGGGTCTGCTAATCCTAAAGCTACAGGCTAACTTGAAGACTGAGAAGGTAGCTGCTGGACTTTGACAATTGACCAAAGAATGCCTCCGATACTTCATTAATACCCACAAATGGCTAACTTGTGAAAACTGGCACAAAGTGTCTCCTTTAAAATTGTTTCAACTTATTAAAAAAAAACAAACAAAAAAAAATCTCTGTTTAATTTTTTTCCCCCTTCTTGACTTAGAAATCATCATGCAACAGCACCCCCCACCCCCATAAATAGTGGCTTATTCTCCATTGCTTCATACCTAAGGTTTCCCAGTTGATGTGCAGGGTTGAGAGGAGAGGTGAAGTTCTGTAGAGCATCCATGTAGTCAGGTCTCTTCATCTGGTCCACAAGAAACCGCATCTGGACCTCCACAACACACACACACACAACAATAAAAGCAACTATGTATGTACTCTCCCCGCATTTATGTGATGTGACACCTTCAAGGGAAATTATCACAACAAAACATAAATGCCAGAGTAATTGGATGAATCAGAGTCCAGGTACCAAGATGTTAACAGTTTTCAGAAAGTGGGCAAAAATTACATGATAAAAAAATTGTTTAAATATTTTGTTGCGTATTATTACTGCTAGCTGTATATAAGCAGACACTGATGGGTACTTGTAGATGGTTGGGGTGACGATAAAGCATCAACACCACAGTACATCTCACATACTATCCACTGGAGGATTATATAAATATGTGATATCTGTTTGTTGCCAAAACCTTACCTTTTGTGTCTCATCTTTCTTTTCTTGTTTGAGGATGTCGGTGAGGTTGATGAGCTTCTCCATGGCTTCTACCTGCCTGCTCAGGTGTTTCAGGTACATGCCACAAGCCCTGCAATAAGCTTCTAAAAGAAGCCCAAACCTCTGGCTCACCGTTTTATTGTGCATTTCTGACCTGTAAGGAGGAAAAAAATAAAAATAGGTGTATAAAAAAAAGGAGTAAGTTGCAGGGAAGCAAGATTAAGTGTTTTACATTTTCCTGGATTACTCACTTGAGATGCCAAAAGAAGAAATGGCCTATCCTTTGATTGGTCAGGGCCTTTTTGAGCAGAAAACGGACCAGTGGATTGTCAAGATACTGCTCATATTTTAATACCTATATTGGAAGAAAAACAAGACTAACAGTGAAGGTTCTTTATAACACATTAAATACTCCATCATGCATCTTCATTGTAGCATTTTCGTGCATCTTGCAAATGTGACAGCCTGGAAAAAGTCGTTTAATGTTCCTATAACTGTTAGAGGAGGTTCAGCGTTTTTTGGCTGTACCACAGGAACTGAGGACATTTATGGTTCTTTGGGCTCTAGTTTACAATGCTTTAGGGAAGAAACTTACAAATCTAAAACTAGCAACAATGAATTAATGGATTGACAGTGACAGGCTTTATTTAGTTTGTGTTGGACAGAGACCTACCTGTACAAGCTGAATCAGGTACTGGGACAGTTTATCATCAGTCAAATATTTGTCAAGGCAGCGTACAGCAAAGTGCCTGACCATGGGGTCTGGATAGTTACAGTCCAACAGCTCCATGGCCTGCTCAGGACGGATAGATGGCCACTCCTTCAACAAACAGTACATCTAAGAAGGATAAAAAAATCAAAAACTTTAAATTACATAAATGCATTTATAACTGTAAAGTACCACTAAAACGTTTAAGAGGTGAATTTCTAAGGAATCCCTTGAATTCGAAGGCTTCACTTAGGTACACATTTGTAAATATAAAGAAAAGACGTGTCCTGAAAAGAGAATGTTAGTGCTGAATAATTTCATTTTCTTGCTGAATGTGAGATTTTTAGCAGCTCAACAGCCTGTGGAGGTTGTTTGAGTCACTTCTTGATGATGCACCATAGAATTTTAATAGAAGACAGATGTGGAACGCAGGGCAGTCAGTTAACCACAAAAACTCTGTGTCTAAGTAAAAGTTCTGCATTATGAAATCTGCAGGATATATATTTTTTAAAGAGTCAATATGTAACTTACTCATTGTGTAATACAGACTCAGGTTAAGTTCCTGCTTGCAGCAGCAGACTGTACTAAATGAAAACACGGAGAGATACGAAGATATGATGGGTATTCATGCTGTACTCCATGGGACCTTGAACAGTGATGTCTGACCTTTACTTTTATGCCTTGAGATTTTCCCAAACTCCCTGAATGACTTTACAACATCATACACGCTAATGCTTAAATGCTTAAAGGCCTCAGTTCTGTGTAATTTTGCACCCAGTTGGTACAAAATCATAAGCCATGGCCCATCCTTGCTTATTAAGATAAAACTGTTGCAACCCAATATCTACTGTTACTTGTTGTTTTCTCTTTACACTTGTATTTGTTAAATGAAGGTTCCCTTAATTCAACAAATTACAAATGTAAGTTTTTTTTTTGCACCTTAGAAAACAGCCCAGTTTTTGTAGAAATAGGGTTTATTCAATCTGCATTTATGAAATGGCTTTACCTGTGCAACTTCATCTCTGGAATTCCATTTGACAGCAAGAAGGATCTTGGGCAAAATTTCAGGGATGTTCATGCAGTAGTGCCTGGCAGAAAAATAAACAAAGGGGGAACTAATGAGTTAGCATACACTTATACTGCCATCTCACCAAAGTTCATTAATCATATTACGGTATATCTGTTCTATAATATGATGTTCACATAGGGTCAAAGCCATACTGTGACTTATCTTTGCTCACCTGTGTCTCCAGAGAAAGTCTTTCTCCTGCTCAGTGATTTCTGACAGAGGGTCCCTGTTACTCAGCTGTCTCAGCTGTTCAGTGTCACTCTCTGTCAGGGCGTGATCTCTGGCCACACGATTGCTCTGAAACACAACCGAAATCCAACAATCAATCTCCTTCACTACCAGCATCAACTGTTCAGGATTTTGCAACAGTCAAAAAAAAAAAAAAAAAAAAAAAAAAAAGAGCAAATAGAAAGCAAATCACATTCAAGCTCTATCTGGCCATCTTCACCCTGTAATCTTGCTTTCTTTTTTATAACTTTTGTAAACCACATATGAAAAGTTCCCTCATCACATACTCAACCAACCATTTTCATGTGTAACTTCTGACTGTATAAACCTGAAGAATATCAGGGTTAGAAACAAAACAAAATACTTTTCTAGATAGTATAAATATGCATGATGATTTATCATCACATTAACTATTCATTAAACAAGATGCGCCTTCCTCACAGTGATACACAGCCTTAATTGCTCAACACATCATGTTACATTACTCACATCCTTTGACATAACTGTCTTCAACTACATATCACATCAACACTGCAGAGTAACAGCTCTCACGCCACACATCATTTAGAAATCCGATCAGAGCATCAGACAGAGCATCCATCACGAGTAACTGAAGACAGTGACTTAGTGATAGTAACATACGCTGACTTCTAACTTCTGGTGTGAGTAACTCAAGTAACAAAGATCAAGTCAATCTCCTTATGTACACATTTTCAGACAAGACACATGCATCAGTAGGTGCTTTTCTATTACCTTTAAAACTCTGCAAAATTGTGAATATAAAACACATTTAATGGAACAGTGATTTTGCAAAAACTCCCATAAGCTTCGAGCTTGTCTGAAGTGGCTTTTCTGACCAATTAAAAAAGGAATTATTGGCAAAACTGTGATGGAAGCATCTTTTTTTGCATTTAAAGGTCACCAAATATGCCAAAAAGATTTTTTTTTGTCGGAAGTGGCTTTCTTGAGCATGATTGTCGTCTTTCATGACTTATCAAAAGCTGTGAATCCATGAAATCATAGACATTAAAATCTCTCAGACTCAGCTGGTTCCACATACATTTCACTTGCTTTTGAAACTTCTTTGTACATATCTGTCTTTTTCCATTAAAAATAACTATGGCTATTGTGTTTGCAGAAACAGAAATTAAATTATTAAAATGAAAAAAAAAACAAAAAAAAACAACAAAAAACAGATTTTGAACATCCATCGCCATTATTGTCTGAAGGACGTGAGAGGATAAAGAACAACTTTGTCACTCAACTTTAAGCATCATCCTAGTCTAGACCAAAGGGGGACGGCATATCGCAAAAAGGTTCAGGCACAGTTGAGTTTCCACAGTAGCATGGTATTAACTCTCTCAGGACTTTGGAAGCATCTTCCTGAATATTTCCCTGCCTGCAGTGTTAGGTCTTTAGTGGGTTTAGAGTTTTCACATGATTGGGAATGAGTGGATTACTTGATTTCAGCTGTTCATGGCAGGACTTGTCATTACGAATCCCAGCGCAGTGGAAAAGCAGCAACCACCATCAACTCTGATCGCTCTTACTTGCGCCCCAACTTTTGTGTTGTATTATTTAATACAAACACACTTTCACTACAGGCAACACAACTTTGTTCACTCCAATACAACACATCAGGGACGCTAAATCCCCTAACTATAATTACACAAGAATGAGTGTCATGACAAACAAAAATATCTGTACTTACACTGCACCATGTGAGATGATGCGTTAAGTTATTCATAGCATGTGAGTGTGCCAAATGTGAGGAGTGCCCTACTCGTCCTGAAGGTGTGATGTCAATATATTCTGAGTACAACAACAACTACACATCGTCCCATTCCACCAAAAGAAGATCAGCTTCCTACATGTAAGCTCTGACCTTTGAAACGTCAGTTTAAAGTAAACTTTCCTTCATATGGTTAAACTGTGAAACACCATTTGATGAAACTGAAGCACACAGGTGTAAACTAAATGCATAATTTAAAACTTGCAAGTTATATTACCTGCCCTGAGAGGTTATAGTTGAATCCCAATTCCCTGGAGATGGTCCAGTTTGCATGATCTTCCACTGCATTCATATCTGGGTATTTGACAGCACTGCTAAAGTGGTCAAACTCCAGCTCCAGACATGGTGTTTCCTAGAGAACGTATTTAAAGAAGAAATATACCCTTACACCACACAGAGTGGATTCTTACAAATCAACAGAACTTTAAATGGGAATAAAAGTTTGCTTTTCTATAACCACATTTTCGTGATGATAATCTGAAAGCTTTCCTTTGATATTTTATTTTTACTTTGGAAGACAAGCTAAAAAATAACACCTTATTGGGGTTTGATCCAGTGACCCCAATGGGATTGAGGAGGTCTTCAAGGCCATGGGGGACGGGCCAGAGGTTCAGAGCCATTTTATTTGCCACCAGAGTGTGGGTGTAATCAAAGAGGTTGATATTTCCCCAAGCTAATGGACAGTGCTCCTGGTAAACAAAACAAACAAAGACCAGAGATAAGTTAGTAAGCATTAAAGTTCAATGCAATTCTTTTAAAGCTACACTCAGAGTAATCAACATTTACCAGACAAAGGAACACAGAAAACTCATCCCAAGAACCTTGTGCCCAGATTCCCCTGCTAAGACTTTTAGTTTTTCCTTCAACTTCATAAATATATAACTCTCTCTATATATATATTTAAAAAAAAAAAAATTATATATATATATA
>JAOWBL010000019.1:10713410-10739099 GCA_028564865.1 Zenarchopterus dispar | reverse complement strand
TATATATATATATATATATATATATATATATACACACACACACACACACACACACACAGAAACTCAGGACTGGAGATTGTTGCTTCATACAGTAAATACCTTGATTTTATCCTTAATTAGATGCAAATTTTGTTTAAAAAAAAAAATCAACCAATTAGAGGGGTCATAAAAGTTTTTATTGTGCCGTTGTGGTTCCAAAATATTCAAATCAGTACTTATTTAGGTTGTGTTGTGCAGGTTTTTAATAGTCTTAAGACTTTCTGGCATAAAAACAATTCAACTGTACTTTTTATATCAAAGTTATGTAGCTAAGCAGAGAGGTTTAGAAAAAGTCTTTGATTATATTTTGATGTTTGGAGCAAGTTTTTACCAACGGGAGGTGATGAATCCAGGAGGTAAAAAGCAAGAAGACCACAGGCCCTGTTCTATTCACTTGTTAAAACATATCACTTTATAGTAAATTCTAGACAAGTGTTTATCTTTAATTCAGACGGGTCTTGAAAGAGCATCCTTTAATCTGACATCAACCTCGCACTGTGAGACAGGAGACAGAACTCACCACAGGTGTCTGTTACAATATCTATGTCTGGCATTCACTGATACACCTCCCACAGACATCTGCGCGCGCACACACACACACACACACACACACACACACACACTTCTAACTTCTCCTTTTTGAGAAAGGAGTTAGACAACAGGGGAAGAAAAAAAGAGCATCAGCTATGGGGGTCAATTTCTGTTTATATGTATCAGAACAAAAGCATAAAACACTGACACACTCAAAAAGGGTCAGCTTTATTCATATTGGAAATTTTATGTTTTGTTTTTTTTTTGATCTGCTGTCATTGCCAAGTTGAATTACTTGTATGTGAGGAGGAGTAGATATAAAAAATAAAATCTCCCCTTTGATCACATGCTGTCCACTAAAACACATACTGGAAGTTGAATGGAAAAGTCTCTTCTGCGAGCTGTGTCTCTGCTGAGGTGCCCTGCCAACTACGGGCCCATGACTGATTAGTAATTAAACAGAGCCAAAGATGACACCATGGCTTCTATTCACCTCTCTCTCTCACACACACACGCACCGTAAAGTTCCTTCTGGAAGTGTTATCAAGCTGTTGATGAGACACTGTCAGCGCTCCCATATCCTCAAACTGTGATATCAATCCCTCAGATTAGCACTTTCCATTGATTATAATATGTTTCTTTAAGACCAAAGCATACAGTTTTGTTGTGTTAGAGAGAAAAAAAAACCCTTCATAAATATGCTTGTCTAATACAAGCCTTTCTGTTGTTGCACTGGGAGCTCAAGAACAAGTGTAAGCAACATTTCTCAGTTTCCTGTCAACACCGGCTACACAAGGATGTCCTGTCCTTCACCGTGCCCTCTCCTACCTCCTTGGCTCCTTTTCTGCCTTTGACGGAGCAGATGGACAGGCAGAGTCTGGCAGCTCGGGGGATGTCTGGGATGTACATGTCATAGGTGAGCCACTCGTTCCACCTGCAATAAAAATGATGGCGGTACAGAGATAAGACAACACCCCATACAAAACAACAAATAATTAGTTCCATTTCTCCTTGACATCAAACTTAATGTTACAAACACTTTAACTGGACACCTTACATTGTGTTGTGTTGATCATGTATTTTTAGCAACATTTGTTTAGACCACACACCTTGTCTCATTTGTGTAACTCTTTTTCTTTTAATTTGAGACCGCTGTGCTAAGCATTTCTAAAGTATCACAATCAAGGCAGGTTAAGAGTAATATAATACAGCAGTTTAGTGTTACTTCCCGGTGCTAAACTGTTCTTACCCTCCTGCCTCTGACTGCTTGATGTAAATTAGCGGTGTAGATTGACAAGAGGACTATTTCAGTTGGACAATATGCAAGAGGAAATGAGAACTAACAGTCAGTTTAACTATCTGATCCTAACACAGTTCATACCTTTCATCGTAATTATTTAAAATGTTCCTGCATTTAAGGTCCGCAGTAGTAAATTATGAAGACTTTTTTTCCCCAAAAAAGGATGATAAATTACCTAGGATTTGAGCAGGGTACTCTTTGTGTGTTGACATTGTCACACATCTGTTCACCTCCGTGGTAAATACCCGTCCTCACATAGATCTATAAGCACAGAGATGGAAAATAGTGTCAAAGGGTTTCTTTTCTTTTTTTTTTTTTATATAAAAGAAACAATAACAATTAAATAAAATCTGTCATTTCCAGGAGTATTTTGTGTATCTTTTATCTCAGAGTGAAAGGATACAACATTTGTCATTGTAAATGCTTGATACTCTTAAACTGCATGCAGTGTGGCAGTTTAGTCACATTTAAAAATGACTCCTGACTGCAAACCAGTGTGAAACAACAGACCTGCTTCCCTCTGTTTAAGCTGTTCACATGAGACCTTAACAATGACTTTTTGTTTCAACAGGATGTGAGGAAGTAGGAAGATGGGATGTTGTGCACAACTGAAAAAACACTCGACCGATTCTGCTTCAAAACTTAACTTAGGTTCACTGAACAAACTCATGAAATTTGAGATAATCTATATGTGGATGACTCTTAATTATATACATTGTAAAAGAAAATACAACTGCCAGTCAAATTCAAAAGGCCTTGGAATTTGACAAATTATCTTCTATCGTCCATTTAGGCTATGCAATATGATCATTACTGGAGTTGTTAAGCTGTTGTCTAATGTTACTGGCCTACATAGTGGTACGTTTCTGTAAGTATTGGGTGTCACCTTGTCTATGTCCCGTATGTTCACGTTAACATAGGTGGCACAGAGGATTCGTATTCTAAGAGTCCCATTGATGGTCCACAGCGACTTGGAAGCTGCCTCGCCATTCATGTACGACGTTGCCGTGGAGATGCGTCGAGAGTATGACGGCATCACGAAGTTATCTGTGGGCAACTGGGTGTACAGGCTGTCTTTAGCCATTAGCATCAGGTTGGGCATCCTGCTGAGCATTATACAGCTACGGATGTACTACGGGAAGACACAGAAAAAAGCAGTCGGTAGAAAAGTGACAAGAATTGATGAAGTTATACTGTGTCCAACTTTTAACCACTGGTGTCAACTGGTCATTTTCTGGAAGCTGAAAACACTGGAAATAGTGAGACATACATAAATATTTTGCTTCAACTGGCTCTAAGCTCACAAAATTACAGATAGGCAAATAAGACGCTACTCTTTTTTATTCCTGCAACTCATCATTGGTGTGTAATTTGAAGTCAGAGCTATCTCTTACCTTGTACTGGCTGATAGGGTACTTTTCCAGCAGATATTCATCACAGCCGCAAACTTTGAGGATGTATTTACCCTGATATTCCTGAACACACATCTTTAGTTGTTCTGGTGACAACAACATGCTGCGAGTCTTCTTACGAATGGCCTCAGCAATCACCTTTAGGACATGATACAGACAACTGCCATTAGAGGTGAGAGTATCAGGACATGTTTAGAAATGTAGTCACCGCAACCTCAGACAAACAGCATCCCAACGAATATCATCACTGCGTTATTATTATTATTTAATGAAAGCTATGCCAAAAAAAAAAAAGGACTGTGTGGAAAAAACTAAGAGCCATGATTTAATATCTTGTTATCTTGTAGAACCACTTTTAAACAGCAATAACCTAAAGAAATGGATTTAAGATGTTTTCAGTCTCTCACATCATGGTGGAGGAATTCTGGGACACTTTCCTCTCCAAATTGACTTCAGTTTATTGGGTTTTATAAATGCAAAACTTTCTAAAGGTCCTGTCTTTAATTTTCCACTTTTTAATTTTTTCTTAACTCACTGTAGAATTAATTGATGACTGGCAAGGATGCATTTCCTCTCAGGCACTTTAGCACACATAAATGCATCAGATGAGCCCGCTACCAAAACATCTGCTTTTACAGAAAGTGGTCACGCTTTCTGAAAAAAAATCTGCCAATCAGCCAAATGTAGTTTTAGACTTGAATAAATGACTGACCTGAGATTTTACTGATCTAATTTTAAGACCTGTAAGAAGCAGAATATGCTGTCACTCCGATCTTAAACATAAAATCTTTTGGGTTAAATGAAGATGTATGTTAATGGTGATTCCTTTTTGTGGTTCCACCTTAAATGTTCAAATAAAGGGGGCACACAAAAAGCTTCAAATGACCTGCTAGGTATATATTCAGCACACCTGTTCAGGTACACAGTCGTGGTTGATCTTCAGTGTGTACTTTTGCTTGTCATTGTTCGGGGAAACAATAACCCATATCACGACAATAATCTGACCTACAAAACAGAGAAACAGACGTGGGAGGTGAGAAAATAAAACAATTTTCTCTGAAGTAGCTACATAAAAACAGTAACATAAATTATTTTACAGCATGAAGCTATTAAATAAATTGCAGTCATCATTTACACTCATTTAGCACAAGTATCACTCTGTATATGAAATAAAAGTGATTTTGTTTAATTCCTCACTAGAAGGAAAAAAAATAAAAATGTAGACAAATGTCATAGCCTACCCTTGTCAAGTTTGCTATAGATGTGTTTGGGAAGCTCCTGTGTCGATTCCACATTAGGTGGATAAACATACAGGGCTCTGCTGTGAGGCCCACTGGCATCTCTCAGCTCCACAGAGTCTTTACATACATTCAGGATGTTTCTCCTGAAGTCCTGAACCTCAGGGTCCTTCACAAGATCAAACTCACAAACTGGCATACCAATGGCAAAACCTGAAAGGATTCAAACAAACAATCAATTAATCAAATAAATAAATATTTTTAATGCAGCAATAATTTTCCACTGTTGGACAAATATGCCTGATACATTCTATTAAGTTGACTTTCTAACCAAAAATAATTCTGTTAAGAAAGTCAGATAACTGAATTGAACTGAATAATACTTTAAGATCATTTTAAAATAGAATGTGTGATAATGTAATCATTCTCTGTCAGAATTAACTGTGTTTCTACTCTCAATACTCCTATAAATGAAGAGAATTTGGTAAATAAGCTTGTTAAAACAGAACCGATACTATTTAGAGCAGAAGAACCTCTCACCGATCTCCCTGTTGAGTATTTTTTCCTCTCTGTTGCCGACTGGTTCAATGACTTTGAGGAAAGGCTGGAAGAGTCGGAGGTCACACAGCCTGCGGGTCTCATCATAGAACTCCTCCCGCTCTGCTTCCTGTTATAAGAGAAGGAAAATTACAGAGACTTGATAAGTCTAAACTTTTTAAACTGATACCAAGCATGAATTATTGTGGGACTTGACAGTCTTCCTGTAGGTGCAGAAGTGATGTTGGAAAAGTGAAAAACATCACACTTCTTTAAAACTATTTATAAAGTCTCCTGTTTTGCAAAGACCTGTAAAAACCCTCTGTGAACTTTGTGAGAGTAATATCTAATGGGAGGTCAGTTTATTCCTTTCATTAATTGTTAACAGCCTGGATGATCATCACCTTAACTGTTCTTGGAACATCTACACAGTTCTCACAAAAAAAGGCCATAACATCCTCAAAGACACCATCTGTGTGTTTAAATTTTCTATTACAAATGAAGAGAAAACAACTGCGGCAGCTCCCAAAGACTCAGAAATGTTTTTTGCCCTTCAAAAACACTCAACTGAGGCCATTCCAGTGTTTTTACCTGTGTGACACTGACAAAGATGTAGGACGTCTCCTCCTGTAGGAGATGATGGAGTGGGTGCTTTCTTGCCTCCTTGAACAGGTCGTGTTTGATGGTGATGAGTGTGGACTCACGGAGGCATTCAAGGGTCAGAATCATCCCATTGGGAAGAAGGCAGTCCACCAGGATCCTGAAGGTACACCAAACATCAAGATGGTGATATCAAACTCAAATACCAACTTCTTCCTCAAGATGTTAACAGTACAAAATTTAATCATAATTTTATAGTAGCTGTTGTAAAATCAAACAGAAAACAATGCAATATGGTAGTTTTTTTTTCAATAACAACAGAAAACCCCAGTGCTAATAAAGTAAACAGGAAGACAAAAACACTGGCATTCACAATAGCTTTAAGTGTGTTGTACCTGGGAGGCATCAAGTGGATGCCCCACAGTTCCCCTGAGGATGGCCTGGGAGGCATCTTCCTCTCAGTCTCTCAGCTCAGTTAGACCGTTAAGCTGGAGAGGAGAACCTGAGAGACAACAACAGCACTTATGATCAGGCTCCTACTGTCTTAGCATAATGCACAGGCTGCTCAACTTCAGTCCCAGTGGTAATAGTGATTAAAAACTCCAGAAGCACAGTTTAGGTATCTTTCCACAAGTGGGGGTTCCTGGTAGTTTTTCAGGGGCCAGATCACTGATGCGTGTCACCATTACCTGCAATACATACTTTCAGGAACCTTTGTGGGACCAAAAACGTTCTCATTTGAACCATTTAACCCAGAAACAGTTTGCTCTAAATACACTTAATGAAGATGGAGATTACAAGAAAGAACAATAAATGGACCCGATGGGGAGGTCCAGACCTTGTTGGAGAATTAGATCAATGAAGAGGTCCAGCTTTTTTATTTAAACCGCATTTTTATTTATTTGTCCCTTTAATTACCACCATAACATGGTTAACAGTGTTATCTGTTTGGTTAATGGTTCTTGTGTGGCACTATAGTAATAGAGACACGCTGGCTGAAGGGGTTGAGGAAGAGGTTTCCGTCTGGTGGGTTTACTCTAGAAACCCCACAAGTGGAAGCACAACTTTTGTTAATTGTACACAGTGTACTTGATGCTGCAGTTCAGACTAAGAATCTTGTTTGTATGTAGTCTCAAAAGGTGGGATAGACTAAGTGACACAGACTGTCTAAATTTGAAAAAAAAAAAAGTGTAACTAGTTCTGAAAACCCTGTTCAGCAACTTTATTTAAAGATACACAGATGTATTTTATGGCTAACAGATATCTAATAACCTAAATATAGCAACCGCAGTTCCTAATATATTTTATGAATGTCACAAATATTTTAGAAAAAGGCTGTTTTTATGCAGCACATGTTACTTTTGGTTGAAGACTTGCCAGCACTGCTCACTGACTCAGAAGTCCTGCCTACTCGCTGGTTGTGGTTCAGACTAAATGGAACCCACCACGTTGGTGAGAACAAACATGTTCTGTCAACCACAGATTAACAGAACTAAAGCAGGGTTAGTGGCAAGCCTCAGAGTATGCAAAGTGTGTGTACAACTGGCACAGTTTAACATTTTTTGCCACTGAAGAAAACTTTAACAGGTTGCTTTTGTAGTTTTTAATTTCTTTTGGGGATAAATATTTGACTTTATGTCGCCAGAAAATATAATCTTAGAACAAAAATGAATGATTGATGACAAAAATCCACATTGCATTTCTTGAAAGAGGCATTCAGCCTGTGCATGGATCCCTCTCCATGACCAAAACTGTAAACCATAAAAACCATGAAAACACGAACACTACTCGGTTTGTGTCTCAACACCAAACACAAAGCCAAAAGATGGAAAAAAAATGCCACATCCTTTCTGAGTATTCACCCCGGTCACATAACTGGCTGATACTTCATTAGCGAGTTCAAATCCAACAAATATGTGTACATCTCCTCCACGAGTTTCACACATAAACAGTTGACAGCACTCTGAAACAAGGCACACAGTCCACGCCAATACTTAGTAAAGTAAAAGGAAGTTCAGCATTTTTAGCTGAACCAGAGCTATCTGCATTCATCCTGGTCAGCTCAAGTACTCGACTTTAGGTCCAGGTCTCTACATCATACCCCACAATTTGAGGTTTTTTTTTTTTTTTTGGTTTATTCGCCCTAGTTTCCCTGATAATGAAAGTCAAGTCAAGCTTACCCATTAAGGTTCATTTACATGAACCAAAAATACTGTGCTTCAAGTGCTTACCATATTCAAAGGTAGAAATGTGAGCTGTTAAACTGTTAAAACCTGAAAATGTGTTTTCTCATCATTTTAAAAAAAGGAAAAAATTGATAAAAACGATCTTTTGTGAAATTAATATCGACATTTCAGTAAGTGTCCTAGACTTAACAAAACCAGTCGTATGATCAGATAATATGAGCCAACGCCCACTACCACGGCATGTCTGTGCGTCATATTTCACAAATTACTCAAGAAAAGTAAGTAGATTCTTGCAAGTCAATATTAGCTCATTCAGCCTGTGAGCCGGTGCTGAGAAATGAAATCCTCTGGGACTTCAGTGACACAACATTTTTTCAGAAAGAACATTAAGAGCTAACACTCACAAAGAAAACAGGGCAACTCTGCTGCACACGAAGACGCAGTGATGATGAACTTTTGCTTAGGATATTACAACGTGTCTTCATTTACATTTAATCTAATGTAGAACAATTAATGAACAAATTTCTCAAGAATAATCCAGGTCACAAGAAAGAAAGAAATTTTTTTTTTCTTTCCCTATAATTTTCTTTGTTTGTCAACTACTACTACTTCTTTTTTTTTTTTTGTTAGGATAGGTGTGTTCATTTCCAGAAGCTTCCTGGAAGGCAGCAGCTGTCTAAAAACATGTTAACGTGAACATCTCACAAAAAACACTCTTTACAACATGAACCTCATGCTATGGACAATTCCTCTCTTTGTGCAAATATACGACCCACTATAACAGTTTTATGGCGGGATCCTGGAACTGTTAAAATGTTTGAACAATAATTAATCTAGCCTTTAAAAAGAGAGAGAGAGACATCATGTGAGAAGAAAAAAAAATCAACTGATTTCAGTTCACTTCTGTCCCAACATGTTAAGGTAAAACATACAGTATACTTTAAATCTTAACAGCAGCAATCAGCTACTTTCTTTGTGAAGAAACTGCAATGTGATGATGATCATACTTGAGCATGCAGACCCTCTGTCTCCATTTCCCTTGTATTTCATCATGTAAAAGACATATTAATAGATTTTCAAGACAGCAGTATTCCAGCTTTTCATCAAATAAATAAAACTTGTTCCTTAGTTTTTAATTCCTACAAAGATGAGACTTTAAACTGGTTTATTTTATCTGAAACAGGTAGATTTATGAGCAGTCTGAAAGGCTGCCCCTCGGGTTTCACTTTCGACTTCGTCCGTTTTGATCTGTCTTGCTGCACGTCAAGCACAAAACAAAATAGTCTCTCAAAGTTATAACAAACCCTTTAAAGTTTTTTTTTTTAATCTCATAAAGCCTTCTAGGTAAGGAAAGAATGACACTGAAGACTGATAAGTACAATAATACAACTTTGACTGGGTTATGAAATTTACCACTTTTTTCACCATTTTTTCTCAGTAAAACAAACAGGTTAAGCTTTTGTGCTTATTTGTAAATCATCTGGTAAATAGCTGATTTAAGATCATTTTCATATGCCACCCATTATTTCAAGAGGGTGTTAAACAAACAAAAAAAAATCAGCATACAGATAGATGTATATGCACTGCTAAATAGTTTTGTCATAAAGGCAGCTGATAACTTGCAGATGCTTATTTTATCAATATAGAAGACACTTACTTAAGCAATAAAAGACATTGCATAGTTCTGCAATATGTGCAATAGTGTTGACGAGTCCATAAAGGTCAAGAGTTTTGTGTCTCATGTCAACTACTGCTGTACGGGACAAAATACATACAAAAACAGCATTTTCTAAATGTTCAGGAGTTACCAAATCAGTTGACCTGATACTTATTCTGGATGGAAAAACAACCAAGTGAATCAAAGCATTTAGAGATTAAGATATAAAGTGTCATAGGAAACTTTGTCACAAAAACATTACAAAAGTTCTAAGAGAACAAACCAACCGAAAATGGCCTTTAGAAAGTTCTGTGTAAGTCTTTGAACTTTTTTTAAAAAGTAAAAGAAAGAAAATTCTTGAGATAAAATTGCCTGGTCTTTGGAGGTTACAAATGAAATAAATTGTTAAAAAAAAAAAAGAAACTTTGCCTGGGCATGCCCTTCTAGCCAACAGCAAAAACAAAACAGACCAGTTTAAGTTTTGAAATGAATGAATGGCTGCACAAAATAGCAACAGAGAAAAGTATTGCACCTTTTGAAAGTCTGACAGAAAAAAATCCATCCGGTTTAAGTTTAAGGGCAAACTTAAAATGAGCAGACTGAGAAAAACTGTCGACACAGGTAACACCGAATATGTTACAAAAACAAGCCAAAACAGAAAAACCTGAGCTCCAACAAGCTGCCATTGAGCTGTTCTGCCGTGGGTGACCCTGATCAGGATGCAGCAAAGCACTTTAGGACAAAAGAGGAAGCTTCCTCAAAACACAGGATGTGGGGAGTGGGGAAACATTGGCCCAGACACAAGCTTGCTTTGTATTTTGACACAACTACACAATACTCCTGTGGGCAGGCTGGCAAGCTCAAACATATGCTGCCTCTCTGCAACACATAGCTTCATGTATTTCTTAACATTGGCCTTGACCACTTGTACCACATTGCACATAAAGTAATGTAAACTATTAACACATAGTGACTGAATAGCATGTCATCAATAGATTTAGTAATTACTGTAATATATCAGCAGAAGAAAGACAATATACTTGTTTTGTGAAGCCTACCTTGAAGACACGCCCTCCTACTTGGGTGACGGGGTAGTTCCACCCTTCATGTTTCAATCCATCCTCACGCTGTTGCTGAAATATTTGTTGGGAGGAGAGGAAATTAAACCCCAAACAACACGAGGAGATAATCTTTATAACAACGGCCAGGGTGATTCCCACAGGCTAGCAGCACGTTAGCTACCGATGGTTGTTTGGAAATGACAGCTAAGCTGAGGTGACAACTAAACAACACCGACCCGATGTTAATGCAGACAAATATGTAGATAAACACATAACCCCTCTATCTATTCCGTCTTTCCCGTTAAATAAACATATATATAAATTATCATCCATCAGTTTGAGAATGAGGCTAAAAGCTAAAGCTAAGCCTGTCATTCCCTTGTTGGAAAACACATAATCAACACACAAAACAGGACAAAAAAAAATGTACAAATACATCAAATTTGGTTTAAAAAAAAACTCACCTTTATAGCTTAGCGTCAGAGGTTTTATTTTGACCACGTTTGGTTTAAATTGTAACGGCGGGCTAACGCCAGTTAGCTTCTGACCGGGCCAGCCCCTCCGGTTCCCAGCGGCGGGTCGGTTGGTTCCCGGCGCCGGGAGAAGCGAGCCGTTATCGGTCTGACGGCGTCCTCGCCAGCTAACCGTAACAGCAGCCGTCTCCCCCAGGGCGAAGGTGAACCCTATCCCGCTGTCAGCAATGAGGTTCACGGCGGCGAGGCCAGCATGTCCAGTCAAAGGGACTCGACCCGAGGATGTTGTGAGTATCTGAAGTCAGTGCTGGTCAGCGGGATAAGTTGTGTTAATGCGACAATGCAGCCACGCTGTCTGTCTGGAGCCCTCCTCCTCCTCCTCCTCCCTCTCCTCCTCCTCCTCCTCCCTCTCCTCCCTTCCTCTGACAAAAACACACTAGACTGAAAGTGAGAGGAGTTCCTTCATGACTGTCATATATTTCAAATGATCTTAGACCACAAACCACATATTTCTGTTTAAATAAGCCAAAAAAAAAACAAAAAAAAAAAAACAAAGCAAAAAACAACTACCAAATATTTCCTTTATCTTATCTACTACATATCAAAAAGACTCAAAACAACCTTAATATTGTTTGAAATTACAATAAGAATTTCTTGTCTTTTTTAGTTTTGTGAAGTATTATACAGAGAGAGACAGGCAATGACCCATAGAAAATGTTGAAATAATAAAAAAGACGCTATGATCAGAATGTCAAAAAGACCACAGTAAGATAGAGAATGGTGGTCTTAAGATGAGCCCAGCAAACTTCATTGGGAGGCAAGATATGGGGCACATACTGATTAAAACAAAGTAACATAATAAATAACTGTGCTTGACTCTTTCCTCGCTATGTTTTTTTTTTCTTTTCAATACTTCTCAATGAAGTATTCTCAATGAATGATGAATTGGTGAGGAGAGATTAATGATGTGGAACAAGAATAAAATGGAGAGAGAAAAAAAGGCCATGGTTTTGATCATTTTTATCCTTAGATCACCGCAGGGAATGTAACATCCCCAGGAAGTGGACTGAATGAGCTTGTAGGAGACAAGTTTTTTTCAAGACGTGGCTCCAGTAGCATGTTCTGGACTCCAGGACCCATCTCTACATGGATTTTAGGTGATGCAGATGGACAAAAGACCTGAGAGAAATCATCAGAAGTGGGGCAGGAGGGGTGTAATACTGGGCAGGGGACTATGAAGGAGTGTCTCTGCAGCCCATGGTGGTGAACTGTTGGCTATATGTAACCATAAATGACATCTCCGGAGAAAGTTCACCTGTGTTACCTGATTAAGCAGCAGCACAGTTGTTGCCAGGCAACAGATGCAACACTCTAATGCATTCATAATGATTTTTTTTTTTTTTTGAGAGTTCAGCCATTCTTGCTATCCACAAGTTTCTCATCTCATGTTTATTTTAATTCAAGTCAGTATAATTTACACTGCAACAATACAATTTCCCTTCAGGGATTATTATTAAATTAAATCTTTTTACATAAATGTCATCACAAATTGCTCCTCATAGGCAGATATCCCTGAACTAATCTTTCTGTGTTTATTGGTCTCTCTTTCTCTTTCCCTGTAAGTGACTGGGATGCAAACACCATCTCTACCTTTAAGACTTAAAATATTCCTTTTGTTAAAGCTTATAGTGAGGGATAGCTTCACTGATGATACATACATATTTTTATTGTCATTCTGCCATTATTATCATCTCCTGCTCCTTGGGTTGTGCTTCCCCTGGAAAATCTTACTTTTTGTTAAGAAGTTATTGGGGACACTTGGTGACATATAGTCCAAATATATTGAGACTACTTTTCACTTTATTTTCAATCAGACAAAATGTGTCAAAAAAAACTTTTTCAATTTGGCAAGAAAATGTGATCTCCACAAAGATGTAGCCAAAATGTCAACAACATTTAATATTTGGTTTCATAAAAAAGACAACAGATATGGGAACGTAAAAGGATGTATTTTCAGCAGGAGGTCTCAGGAAGCATAATGGGAGTGCTTGCATCTATATCAAATAATAACTTATGCTTATTGTTTTAAAGTGGAAATGCAAATATGTAAGGATTTAAACAACAAAACCCCAGAGTAAATGTTCCCTTTACAGTCAGAATATGCTGATGTTAGCAATGCCTTGCTCAACAGTTCATAGGCAATAGTATTGAAAAGATCCTGAGTGTGCTTCTAAATTTATTTACTTTTTTAAGTTTAAATACCAAACCAGCTGAAAAAGTTGGATATATGTAAATATCTGATTATTGACTTCATTTGGTGAAAAGACTTTTACTTGTTTTAGTACTCAGTTTTAACCTTTACTGTTATTTTAAAGGGCAAATATTATGAAAGAAAAAAGAGACTAAGGTTGAAATGACACATTTTCCCATATGAAGTGACAACCAAATCCAAAATCTCAACTTAATACAACCCTATCATTTTGTAGCCCCTTAGCATGCCTGCTAAGGGGCCACACACACACACACACACACACACACACACACACACACACACACACACACACACACACACACACACACACACACACATAGGATCAGTTGGCCATTTTAGAACAGCCAGATGTGTTTGTTATGCCCATTTAACCATTTCTGGATTAATCAGGGTTGAGTAGAGTCAGTTCCTGCCAACACTGGCTTCGTATGCACTCTTTGGAGGCAGATGATGTCGTAGAGGGTTTTGCCCAGTCATCTTCATAAAACCTATCATTTCCACTTAATTTTACAGTAAGCTGTATTTGCAGCACCTTTGGAAGTTGGTAGCACAAAGCATGATATCAAAAAAGGATCATCTCTCCACCCCTAAAATCGGCCACTGTGATCACAAGGTATAGATGATGTTGAAAAGAGTTATTCTTCTCTGTATCTCAGTGGTATTTTTTATCTATTTTTTAATTCATTAAAACCAAAGGAAATTGTGTCAGCTTTTGAGAAAAGGGCTTAATGTGTCCCCTTCAAATATCTGTCTAACTTTAAATTGCACAAAGAATTATTAGTCTAAAAATAAATCAAATGAAACATTTTTTTTAAATGCATAAACTGACCACGAAGACAAAAAGCATAGCAAAAGCCACCTAAAACAAAAGTAGAACAAACGGGGGACTCATAAGCACCAAAAAGATTTGTAAAAAAAATAATCTAAATAGACAAAATCATAAAAATTGGCCAACCATAGTAATCAGCATCATTATCACTTCTTCCTTTGTGCTGTTACTGCTATTTCCTATTTTTATGTTTTTATTGCAGATCTGTATCTGATAAATTGCCAGTGTGGGCGATTTGAGTTGGTCACAGAGGTGTAACATATTTATAAAATGTGTCATTATTACCACCCATGCAAAGGAGCAGCAGTGGCATCGGAAATGGACCGTACCAAGAAGTAAAGGGGCGCCGGAGGAGCTCTGGCGTTCTACAAGTGTTAAACAACATCTTGTTTCACGTATGACACGATGTTTGCCCATGGGAAGTAAAAATATAAAGTCAACGTTATTGCTAATTGACAATTAATATGTTTGCTTGCTGTTTGTCATCTTCTGTATTTTTCTCTCTTTTTGGAGTCTCCCCTCCGGCGAAAGCTTCAGTGTCAGCGCGTTGGTAGCGACTGTCATCCTGCCTGACCGCCCGGTTTTTTTGGAGAGTCGAAGTTGGCAGAGGGATGTTCCTGCGATGATGGCGTTGCAGCTCAGGACCGGGGATGCAGCATACTATCAGAGTGCAGAATACTGCCGAAACTACACTCCTTCGCCTGTCCGCTACGGTGACAGCAGCCATTATCTTGCGCGATTGCCAGGTAAGGAGAGGCTTGCCAAACGGGAGCTCCCCTTTGACTGTCGGGAGTCTCATGCGCTAACGTGCAAGGATTGAGAAAATCTAATGAAAGGCGGTTGCAGATGGTTCAGCGGAAGGTGGGTGTTGAGAAGGGTTGCCCTGGCTCTGCTGTCATGATCCTAATGTCATGTTGTGGGGTGCACACCAGCCACCATTCTGTTCAGCATCGACTGTGGATGCTGCGGTGCGAAAAAAATCTGAGGTTGTCGATTCCCTGATGTGTCTTTCTCTGCATCTCATGCTGCCTGACTGTGACATAAACCAGTGCATAGTCTATGTCCTCAAGAATGGCATGTCTGTCTGTATGTGGCCAGAGAAAGTGATGAAAAATTGCTCTTGCACCCACTCTCGCCTTTTGCACTGCTTGATCTGCAGGCGATGACATGTGGCAGTTGGACTTTTAAAAATGTTTCTTCATGCACCAGTCAAATCTGTGATGTATGCCTTTTTGTAGATTTTCATAGACTTTTTATAGGCCAAATGTCACATAAAGCTACACAAAGATTTATGATTTATTGCAAGCGGAGATCAATCCATTTGATGATATTCAGGAGAAGTATGTAATCTTTAATCAGATTAGCCTGTTCTGGTGTATAAACTTAATTACAGTTAATATGAAGGTTAAGCAGTAACTGGTTCATGGGATAATCAACAGAAAATATAGACTATTCTTACTTCAGTTACTATAATATAGACTATTCTTATATATAGACTATTCTTACTACAGTCAACTTCTTAAAATTATTATTTTAATCTTTTTTTTTTTTTTACCATTTTATTGCTTAAATATTAAATTAGGTTTTAAAATATATAAATATATATGTATGCTTGTTTCCCAGCAGGCCCTCAGAAGATAGCTCAGCTAAAGCTGTTTTATCTAAGTGGGTAATGCATAATAATCAGTAATAGCAACATAATGCAAAAGCCAGGTGACTAATGCTCGTAGGCCTTGGAGAAGAATACCCCTCACTTTATGCAGTGAGCCCTACTCCATTAACTCTATTAATATGAACTCTTCTCCTAAGGACAAGAGTCAGGAAAAAAAGTGGCAGCTTTACTGCAGTGGTTACAGTAGATGATTTGCAAAGTACAGTGAGAATTGTTTAGATTTTGCTGGGAACTGTGTTTGTCCAGTGCCCGGCTAAGCAGATGGAATAAGTGCAGGAGGCATGTGCTTCTCATCGCTCCATAATTGATGTGACACAACGCAGCAAGGCAAGAGAAACTCTAGAGAAAATGAACACTTGGCCTATTTAAAGATTCTCTGTGGAGGCCATGTAATTAAAAGGTTTCAAGTCATGAGTGTTTTGTTTCTGGGTTCTCAACCAAGTAATCTACAAACTCTTGAGTCAAACTCAGTAAAATCTGACAAGTGACTGATTCATGAATAAACACAAAACTTTTTTTTTTCATACCAGTTTGACGGATTCCTTTAAGACTCTGACAGCAACATCAGTACAAAAATGTGACAGATCTTGCAGTACTTAAAGACGAATGATCAATGATCACCTTGGACTTCAGTCCACTTGATAGTTTTGCTGCTTAGCTTCAAATTCAAAATGAGAAATGTTTTTTGACTTTGCTGCAAAGTCCACTGCTGTGACCATGTGACTTTGGTCTGCAGCTGCATAACATTGGCAGGGTCTCTGAGAAGAGGTAGAAGCCAAGTTCAAACTATTTAACTCACTTTATATTAAACTGGCCCATAACTAGATTTTTTTTCCTTTGCTTGCTGTAAAAGTCCAATGTTTTCTTAAGTGAGATAAAAAAGAACATTCAACATGAAGTTCAATTTTTCTTAGATGCAGGTGATAGTTACTCACAATCCCCCTCTGGATCATATTAAGATTGATTAGAAGAACTTTAGTGAAACCCGGTGACCACGCATATTTAAGATATTTGTGAATATTATGAATTTAACTACTGAGTTCCAGTTTGAGTCAAGTGTAAAAGTATACTTTATACAGCTAGAGATCATCCGTTCATGTTGTTTTCTATCTTTTAGTGTTTTGAGAGACAGAAGGCTTAATTAAACAGAAAAATCAACAGGATTCAGGCATTACATGGAAAAATAAATCTGCTTGGTTTCTTGATGTTGTGACTTTTAAACCCGAGAGACCATAAGCGCTGCAACTTGTGATCATGTTCTAAGAGTTTAACTATGTTGCCTTGGTTATGAGGGGCTTCATGTTACAAATGGAGATCTCGAGGATCTCTCTATTTAATCTGACAGAGAACATGCGCTGCTGAGAAACTAAGACTATAGTGGATGATAACTGTAAACAAAGATATAAATATAGTATATAGTATCTGCTGTTGCAGATACTATATACTATATACTGCTGTTCTAATGATGTGCAACCTGTGCTGGGTGGATCTGGCTCTGGATGATGAGAATTGAGACAGGTGAGCTTATCTCATACATTAACATTTGGGGGGAAAGTATACATCTGAAGCACAAATTCATCCAAAAGTGTCATTTTGAATTAGGTTTCTGGGAACTCTTTTAATGCCTACACCTACATATTTTAATTTTTTGTGTTCACTGCAACATCAAAACCATGTTTGTTCTGTCTTTTTTCCCCCTTCCTCTTTGATATTTAGTCTGCCATTTGTTTGATGTTCCTGCAGTGCACTCTCATTTAATGAAGCATGTTGGGATTGTTTTTCTTAAACTATCCCTCTGCTGACTCACACTGACCAATATTAGCCTTCTTCTTTTGTGTTTACGACAAATAAATCACTGTTGTGCCATAATAAAGTACAGCCACTCCTCATGAAGGTTTGAGAATATTTCCAGATAAGGGGCTCTATAAACTGCAATTAAAAAACTAACGTCCATGACGAGGATATATTAAAACATTTTACTATGCCAGTGAGTTGTGAAATTTATTTATATTTCCATTTGCCAAGTGAGCCCACTTCAGTGGCTCAGTGAAGTGCTTCCACGGCTCATCTTGCAGTTGACATGACTAACCGTAAGGTCAGAGCGTTGTCTGGCATACCTTTCTCCTGAGGTCAGCCAGACCAGGTGACAGACAGGCAGCTGGACACACCGGACAGACAAGCTGACAGCGAGCAGCAGTCGGAAACACAAACACTCCACGGTGTTATTTTTGGTTTGTGATTCACTGCTATTGGGCGTCTGATTGGATTCCAGATGAAAGCTCACAGCGGAGTGAGTTTTGGTGCAGCTGTTGGCCTATTAGAAACCTGCTGCACACAAATTAACATACAATGGTTCATTTGTACAGTACAACCTTGTACACACACACACACTCCACCATATCAGCTTGTCTGAGTAGACTTTCTCCAGGCTGCAAGGATTTTATTGTCACTGCCACTATGTCTGTGTGTGTTATTTGATGTCCTGTATGCATGACTGCAGGCACGGTAGGCTCTGCCTGATCTTTGTGATGTCCACTGGAGTGTGAAGCTCCTCCGTCCAAGAAAGCGCTTCTGTTCACCCATCTCCTTACACGCCTGCTGCCTCGGGGCCTCAAGAAATCCCCCCCATCCTGAATCCCCATACATCTGCCAATAGACAATATGTTCTTAATATATTTGACACATTTAATAACTTTACATTTTTATCTTTGCAAAAGGATCAATGTGTTTATTGATTTTATGTCTGTGTAGACAACAGTGCTGTGTGTCATTTACTTTGAAAGTCAGGATTGGCCTTAGCTATGGATTATCAAATACTTTCTCTGTCTAGTATTTACTTGCTTAACATGATCTGAATTCATTTCCACACAAAGCCTTGGTATTTTCACCTGTCCAGTGAATCAAATAAGGATCTACAGCAGCTCTGCAGCTTTGCACTGAGGCAGATACCATCAGCAAACTAACACACTCACCATGGTGTTGATGTGTGGAAAGTATACATTTTACAGGGTTTATCATTTCACTTTACTGTCAAAGCCTTTTGATCTTTGTTAAAAGCCGTTGGAGTCCTACATTTATAACAATTCACATTGTGAAGGCACATGTGTTGTAGCAAAGTTCTGTGGCACTTTTGAGTAAAAGCAAATCCTCATGGTGTGAGTTGAAGATGAAAGTTTACATTATCGCCAAAGTCATTAGCATATGTTATCTAGGAGCTATAAATGATTGTATAGAATTGTATGAAAATCAATAACAAAGAAAAAAATTTAAAGTTCGTTGTTTTATGAGCTCATTTGATGCCCACAGGTCCAGAAACCATGCTAAAGCCTCCTCTGAGTCTCTTCAGCCATCCCCAGCAGCCCTTCCACCACATGGACTCTCTGCGCGCTATGGGACCTCCACCAATGGTGCCTACCCCGCCTCTTGGCCTACCACCCTTAGGGCCCTCTCAGGCAATTGGACCCCCAACTATGGCTCCTGCCCAGAGTCTAGGGTCTCCTCACATAACTGCCGCTCATTCATTAAGGCCTCCACCCATCACCCCACCGCACACCTTAGCGCCCCCTCCAATGCCCCCAGCTCAGCCACTGGTGCCCGCGCCAATGGCACACACTCTGGGTCCCCCACTGGGAAATCCTGCACAAGCAATAGTACCTCCCACCATGGACCTCTCACAACCGCTGGGGCCTTCACATCTGAACCCTGCTCAAGCACTGGTACCCCCACCTGTTGTGACACCTGCACCTGGCCGCTTTTCCCTCCCTCCCAGTCCCTTATCCTCATCTCCTGCTCCAGGCCCTGACCCTTCACAGGTGCCCCCAAGGCCACCGGGACCAGCCATAATCCCAGCGCCAGGGTCCAGACTCATCTGTGGTCCTCTCCCAGGTCAGGCAGCCCCGGCCAGTGAGCAGCCACAGGACGAGGGCTCCTCATCGGGGGTGGAGGAGCAGGAGGACTCTCTCGGGCTGGAAGAGCTGTGTAAACCACTGTACTGTAAACTCTGCAACGTTACACTCAACTCCGCTCAGCAGGCACAAGCTCACTACCAGGTGAGTAAAAATACACATTTAGATACACAGTACACATGTAAAACACTAAGATACAGGAATACAAAATTATGCTTCTTTGTCTTAAGGGAAAGAACCACAGTAAAAAACTTAGGAATTTCTACGCTGGTAGTAAACAGCCACCAGCCATCAGGATCCCAGAAGCTCTCGAGGCAGCCGGCCAGACAGCTATTGGTTCAGGATCCAGCGACGGTGACGCAGGAAAACAGGTCAGGACCAACCTCAGCATTTCAACAGCATAACCTGATCATTGCAGCTTTACTTGAGGTGGTGGGTGTTCTGGTCCAGCGGCAGCCTCTCTGCTATTTGAGGAGGTGGGAAAGAACTTTGTGTTATTAGACAGTCTCATCTTCCTCTGAACACCCCAGTAAACAGTTTATTTAGTCCTTCTGACTGCGTTTTTAAATGGCTTACGAGGCATCTATTTACACATAGGGAATCAAACCCTAATAAAAGCCTCTAGTAAATATCTACATGTTGAAATGTTATGTGATATAGATGTGCAGCTGTCCAATTTTCCAATTGTCAAGTCTTTGAAAATAATATTTAGATTTTTTTTGGCATAAGCATGTAAATGTCTTGTCTTTCAGCAATTACTGTTATCATATTACATTTTTAAAAAATCATCTTATTTCTTTTTTTTTGCAAACCTGATGTGTGCAAAAATATTGCCTTATTTACCTAGTTCTTAATTGCTCAAAACATTTTTTTTCTTCTCTTCCTCATTGTTTACTCCCTAACTCAACACACTCATGGCAAACACTGCGCTGCTTTGTTCTGTGTCTGCAGGCATTGTATAAAGGGGCGCCCCGGGTCATCCTGGCCACAGAGAACGACTATTGTAAATTGTGTGACGCCTCCTTCAGTTCACTGGCAGTTGCGCAGGCTCACTACCAGGGCAAGAACCACGCCAAGAGGCTGCGACTGGCTGAGGCCCAGCAGAACTCCAGTAACATGTGGGTATAGATAGACAAATATTTGCTGGGTTGGCCACTGGCTTCATCCTTACGAAACTTTATGCAGGCTTATGTCTTGGAAATCCTTGATTCACAAAAGAGTTTGCTGATTGATAATTACACTTAAATGTGGTAGAAACAAACCATGTTAACATTGTTTATATGTACGCACTTAGGACTTTATTGGGAAATCTGTTTTTTGTCATCAGAAATAAGTTACTTGGATTTGCCTTAACCCTTTAATAGTGTCATTCATTACCCAGTTAGACTTGCTCATCATATAAAATAAGTATTCCCTTTGGTGGCCAAATTGAAATGATTTTGTTGTTGTTGCAGGGACAGCAGCAATGAGGCAGTCCCAAAAAGAAACCGGAAAGATGGCAGCGAATACCGACTTGTGAAAAACCGTCGCAGCCCACAGACGCCTGCTGCCACTCCAGGCAAGAATAAATTTGAATTACAAAATTAATACGATTATGAGTTAAAATAACTGCTATCAGAGAAAATCATGAACATAAACTCAGCCACATATGAAGTGAGCAGCTTGGGTTTGCTCTGGTGCAAACACAGCCCTCTCTCTTTTTTTCCCCAAAGCATGTATCCAATCATAAATGATCGCAAGGTTTATTCAGCCAAATAAATTATTAAGCTGGCGGGTATCTATTATAATTTAAGTAATGTGCATAATTTTCAACCAGTAGTCCAGTCGGGTCTTTTCCTTCGGAGCAGAGTCATGGAGAGAACTGATTTTTCCCTGTAAGATAGCGTTTGAGTGTTTTCTTGAGAAACAGCATTGCTTAAGGCAGATAGGAATTGTTTTCCAGAACAGCATGTTGTTTTCTTGTCTCGGTTTAGGGGTGTGTCTATTAATAAAACACACTGGATTTGGTCAGTTCTGGAGGTTGTAGATGCAATATGGTATTGTACAAATTGCATTTAAAAATTTAATGTTAAAATTGTAGCTCCATGTATTTGTTGACAGACAGTAAACATAATATTCATGTTTTTTTCTTTTTCTACAATTTCTGTTTTATTCTCTCATGAGTTAGATTAGATACAGCAGCAAAGGATCTTAGATAAAATTGTTATACCATAGATTTAATTGAGACACCACAAATTAGTGACATGAGTGTGATGTCCCAGGGAAGGTTTCCATACTTTAAAATATCATATTCATAATCATAAACATAATTCTTTACTTGAGTGGGGAATAGAGGTTAGTTCAAGTTAACTCATTTGCATGTTTTTTTAAATCAATATTTGTGTAATGAGTTAGTTATTCATCTAATATCAAACTTGTGATGTCCCTAAACATTATAACTCTTATAACTCCAGAAGCTTCTCCTAGCAATATAGACTAAAAATTCCTGGTTCTGGATTCCTAGATCTGTGATGTCACTCATAAGTTTTCTTTGTACTGTCTGGAACAATGTTGCAAATTGGCGGGGCAGAACATCCAGTAAACCAGCTGAAACATGCCCACCTTGTGACAGTCAAAGTTGCACATGCCCACTGACCCCTTCAGCCGTCTCAGGCTGGAGGTCACTCGATGAACTGCAAGTTTTGTCACCTTTGGGTTGGCCTCAATATAGAAGTTAGATTGTTTGTGCTTGGCTAGTAACTTCTTTAAAAATACCACTTTTAGCTAACTTGAACAGACGAAATAAAAACAGAAAGTTAAATTTGAGGAAAGAGGAGTATGTGGCACCCAGCATCACATATTGGTGGTAGTGCTGGTTGTTTTATACTGTTGTTAATCTTTGTTTATTTTCTTTTGATACACAGTCATCCTTAGCACTTACATTTAAATTTATTTTTCCTAATACACTTTCTTTTTTGTATACACGTAAGTCAGTTTTATTAGTAAACATAATAAAGTCCCACAGATGATTTACAGGGAGCAATCAAGAAGGGATTTTTTTTTCATCTTCTAATGTCAGTCCATGGGGAATATTTATTTCTAGTGACATTTTTAAAAACATTAACATGACAGGCTTGTATATGTTTTCTTTTTATTATTATTGCTCAGAAGAGACTCATTCAGAAGTGTCACAAAACCACTTCTTTCTGTATTATTCTAAATTGTTGCACATAAAGTTGAGATAATTTCCTAAGAAGGTAGGTAAAAAGGTAAAAAACCTGTTTTATTCCAATTTTATGCGCCACAGTATATTAAATGAAATCATTGCTTATTTTCAGTAGCCTCTGATAGCAATAGTTGTTTGTTTCTAATGAAAATACAGTAAAGAAAGAGCTGAAGAGATTTTCCAGCTAAGCTAATGGCCAGGCTGATATTCTTTAATGATTTGGAAAATTCAAAGCTTTTGATTGACATGTTTGCAAACACTGCACTTGAATTTAATGTCACAGGTTGAATTAAAAAAATCAATCACGTTCTTAGTGCGTGTTTGAGTGTCCACTTTCACATTTGTGCTTTTGTGAAAATGGATACGGCGCAGATGACGTCAGACGCTCTGCTGACGTCAGCCCCTTTTTCTTGCCTCGTTTGCCTCCTACTCTGTCTCCACAGACAACATTTGCAGTTCAGTTGAAAATTAAACAGGATAAATAACACAGAGAAGCACACCCCCCCCCTCCACCCCGTACTTCCTCTCTCAGCATTTCACTTTCTCTCAGTACACTCTGCTGATATCATCAGTTCTTCTGATGGACAACTCCTAAAATAGCTTCCCCTCTTGCCCGTGGTTGCTTCCTTGCTGTCGTTTTTATCTCTCTTTTTATCCTCCTTTCATTTTTCTGCAGCATGTGCACAAAGCAACAAACATCCACCTTAGTCCAATGGTCCACATTTAGGCGCTCCCAGATGCTTTTGTGATTTTCTTCTTACGTGTTATTATCACACATTATGATAAATTGTGCTGCAAGTAAATATTGAACGTGCCATTAAAATGTAGTCATTCTGTCCTGCAAAGGAGCTCCTGGGCAGGCTGAAAAGCTTTTTTTAGAGTCCAGAGTTTTCTCTCTGCATCTCTATATTAACATGAACCATGTTTTCAAAAAACATGCCAGTTAGTTGGTTTTACATACAGACATTTTTGTACAGGTAGTCAGAATATAAAACATGATTACAGTCTCCAGGTCTGAAAAATAAAGCCAATGCACTTTGGCCATAAGACAGGATAGGGTGACTGCTTTATTTACAATAAAAAGCCATTTTTATGTTAGAATATATTTTTAAAAATTGCTTACAGATAATACTCTTCGTAGATTGCTAGTTTCGAATCATTGTCAAAACAGAAACAGGTGATCAAATAGATCAAAACAGACATAAGCCACTATTCTATCGGTGTTTTAAATCAGTCAGATCCACCGCTACCAAAGAAATAAGAAAGATGGCGATGGGCAAAAAGCTAAAGCTAAACACCAGCCGACTTGTGATGTCACAGACTTCTGAATTGACCAGTCAGCTAAAAGTGAAAAGAACTAAAACAATTTGTTACTTGACAAAATTTGGCAAACGGGCCTGCAGCAATAGGAAAAATGATATATATTTTTCTTAACATTAAAGGTCACACATAAACAAACAAACAAACAAAAAGATCACTTTTATGTGTTTGAAAATGTACCGGAGGAAGAGAACTCACATTCAAAAACCTGGCCAACCACAAGTAAATGATTACAGCTGAAGCTGCTCTTAAAGAGTAAAAACTTAATTTGACATAGGAATAAGACCACTTCTTTTTTCGTATTTACATACTGATATCTGGCAGAGCTACAGTATACCATCACATTTCCAGATTGGAATGACTAATGTTCTTACTAATGACCATTTCCTAAAAGATGCAGATGGAACTCTCACTAATTTTGGGGCATTTGATGGTAAATTATATATATTTTTAAATATAGTTGGGGATCACCACTGTTTCTTTTAATACTTTCCCTCAATCATTTTACTGACCTTAGCTAATTTAAAGTATATTCAGACAGCTAAAAAATTTTTTTTATCATAACATTAACTGAACAAAAAACCTAAAAACAAAAATAAACATGTTTACTTGCAGCATTTCATCAGCTTCATCTACCTTCATTCCTGTAAGCCTCTGTGATTCAGCTTCCTGCTGTCACCATGGATACATTTGAAATGAATCATCTTCTTAATGTGTATATACGATTGACTTTTCTCCATTCTATTGTCTTTTCTTTTCTTCTTCTTTCTATTGCCCCAGGGCCGTACTACAACCCCAGACCGAGGCAGCGCATCCCCAGGGACTTGGCCATGTGCGTGACTCCCAGCGGGCAGTTCTACTGCTCCATGTGCAACTGTGGAGCTGAGCAGGAGACGGACTTCAGGCAGCATCTGGAGAGCAAGCAGCACAAAGCCAAAGTGTCAGAATTAAGATACCGGCATGAGATGGAGAACCTCGGCTACAGCTAAGAGAGCCGAAGAGGGACTGGAAGAGAAAAGGCAGACTACAGGGAGGCAGAATGGAAAGACGGTACGAGCACGCAGGGCAGCAAATGTAAACGCAGCCTTGGGTTTGAGGGTTGAGTGCGATGACCCCAAATGGCCAACAGATCTTGTTGCAATTCATTTGATGTGTGGATCAAATGTTACATCTCGTCAGGAGCAAAATTAAACGGAGAGCTGTAGCTCAAGGGGTCGATCGGGTTGTCCACTAAGTGCCGGGTTGACAGTTTGATCTCCAGCCCCTCGCCTCTGCATATCAAAGCGTCCTCGGACAAGACGTTGAACCCCAGATTGCTTGAAATGGGCAGGCCAGAACCGCCCATCCCATCTGCTGTACAACAAACCACAGTATTTAATTTATATGAATAGGTATTATTGTTGCTCACTGTGTGTATTGGGTCAGTTTCCAAAACACACACACACTATTACA
>JAOWBL010000019.1:10686774-10713310 GCA_028564865.1 Zenarchopterus dispar | reverse complement strand
AAGTTCAAAAGTCAGCTGCAGCGGTGGGAGGAATGATATGTCATACTGTCTCAGTGTTTTTCCTTATAGGAAGAAAAGCATTAACACGATCAAAGTTCATCACAGGACACACAGATCAACAATACACTTAAAATAGCCATTGCTTCAGAAATGATAGAAATTTGTGATCACTGTTTAGAAACATGTTGAGTCATTTGTCCAGTTTCCTTATCCGTTGACACGAATGACAGTGTGGTAATTAATAGCGACACATTCGTTGTTTGTAAAGAGTGTATAGGGTACAGAATCATAATATGCTGCTAAAACTGACCGTACAGATTCTTCGTATTTACCGTTTTTCAGAACTACGCTGAAGTCTGCAGGAAGCTCTACAGACACTTGCATTTTTCCGGCAAACTTCGTCTCATCCCGGACGAACTCCTCCGAACCGAAGATGCTCTGCAGAGCAAGCAACTCATCTTCCTGTTCCCCCAAGTCTGTACTCATTTCTGCTGTCCCAGATACTACAACAAACTCTAGTAGCTTTAAAAGGCAGGCTCGTCTTCATGCCATCGTCAAATGCGTCTTTAACCCGTCTCCGATGTAGTAACAGCAAGAGCCATCCATTTATGGTGATGTAGTTATGTAACAGGCCAGACGAGTTACTAACCAGGTGACGTTTACAACAGGCTGTTAACACCTCTCTTTGTTCAGTGGAGACTTGGTGGTGTAGTGAGCGTTTAATAACCCTGATAATATAATTAACCTCGCTTGATATGTTAGTGCGAGATTTGAGTCACTGCCCCTTTAAGAGTCGGGGCTACAAGCGTACATTATACTTGCTCTGTGTTTGTTACTGTGGTTTGTTGTTGTTTAGCAACCCGATTTAGAAAAATGAACTGCTCACTTCTCTTGGAACCAACAGCAGAAATTGTTTTTGAGTACTTCTGCAGAGGATCCATTTGTGAACACTTTCTTGCCGGTCCTCAGTGGTTCTTCAGCCTTCATGGAAATTTGTAAAAGACTAAGATGGTTCCATTAACGCCAACATATTAACTGATAAGGTGTCTAAATAAATACATCGTGAAGAAGTAATAAAACTGAGGTTCTATTTATTGGTTCTAAATATAATCTTACAAAATTTGGCAGCTTTTCAATTACAACCGACAACAGGACAGTTTCTCCTTCCTCACAGGCCAAGAGCCTGGAGGTCATCTTTGACAGCACTCTCATTTGCCTCACATATCAATAACATCACCCGCTCTGCTTATTGTCACAAGCACCTCTGACATTTGTCCATCCACCTACAAATGTCACTACTTTGGTTCATGCTCTAGTTACTTCTCATCTTAACTACTGTGACTCCCTCCTCTCTGGTGTTCTCTGGTGTTCCTCTCAAATCCATCAACAAACTAGTCCAAAACTCAGCTGCCTGCGTCATCACAATAACTTCCTCCATTGATCATATTACTCCTGTCTTGCAGGAGATTCACTGGCTTCTGATCAAATCACCCATTGAATATAAGATTATGTCATTTACTTTTAAGTCCCTCCACGGCCTTGCCCCCCCCAGTACCTATCTGAACTTATAGTCATCAACATGTCTTGGAGTCTCGAGCACCATCCTTGAGTCTCACCTTCTGCTTGTATGGTCACCATGGATTATATATAATTGGCATAATAGGCTAATACCAGATTAAACAAAAATAAAAAACAACTTCCTGGGGTAGAATTCCAACCGGAGGAGTGGGGGGGATGTCTGTGTGAACACTCTCCTCACAGCCTCGGTGTCAGCTTTCATTATGGTTGGTAACAAAGTGTGAGGACACTGGTCACATTGAGGTCATCTCCTTTCTGCTAACAGCATCAGCACGTTCAAGAACACATGCTCTGATGTGCTGCATCATCAGTTCTGAACTGACTTTCAAAGCCCCTTCAGGACCAAAGCTTTTTCTGTTCAGAGAGCAAATATCTCCTACATCCCAGCCCACATTTTCAGTCTCCAGTCTGAGACACAAACACAAAACCAGGATGTATACCTTGTTTTTTTTTTGTATTCTCTCCAGACAGTATGTTTTCATTTAAGCCTCCAAAGGTAAAATGCAGAATTGGTTCTGGTTCCCACAATTCTCAGTAAAAATCTTGGTCTAATTCTTTTTGTCGGTCTGGAGGGAAAAGTGAGTGCTCACCTTTTGATGAGTAAAAGATAAAAGGAGCAGGAGGAAAAGATAAAATGCTCATTTTATAACAGATCTCCATCTATATTACGTTAGGTCCAAAAGCTCATATATTTGTTCTTTACAAAAGAAACCTACATTAAAATCTGGTCTGGTTTTGGTCTACGGACTTCTAGAAACAGAGTGATGCTGCTATCCATCAAAAACCTGAGTAGCAGCACTGGTTCACATGAACTATTTTATCATTTCAGTTTAAGCTGTAACAGAAAGATGTAAAGTGAATGTAAATATATATTTTAGTTCACAACTATGAGAAAAAACATACATTTTGTTCTACAATTATTTTTGTCTCAAGCATGATTTATTTTCTATGGTACTGGTCGTGGTTTGTTTCAGTCTGAACCTTTTCTCGAGTTTTAGCCTGTTTCAAACACTAGATGTCATCATTTATCCTCTTTTGTCTCCAGATCACCATTTCAAAGCCTGTTTCTTAATTTAGCACTGGCCTGACTCCTGAGTGATCTTGACTATCTGTTGTTCATACTCTGTGTTTCTAGCACACCACCAACAGTCACTTTCAGTGCTCTTAAGGACGAACTAATAAATACACACACACACACACACTTGGTAATACCAATTCCCTGACAATGTCTTTAATTTATTGTTTTTTGGGGGGGTTGTTGTTGGATTACGTCATAAAATACACAGACATTTCCTCCAGGTAATATCCAGTTCCTTTTCCACTACCTTTGAACAGAACCGTTTTTATCACCAGCGTCGAATCTACTCCTTTTGAAAATATTTTAGTTAACTTTTCTGTATTACATGCAGTCATTAATATTTTAGCCATTTATACGCCATAAAACAGAAGGATAACACCTGTCAAGCAACTAAGCTGGATCTGATCTGACAGAAACCTAATAATATCGTCTTTATGTTTTGAATGGCTATTTAGTGAATTTTTTTGCATTGTTTTATTTACCATGGCCTGTTGTCACATTGCATTGGTATTGACCTCCTTGTTGAATACTAATAAAGAAAGCAGTCAAATAAAATAATGCTATAAGGATCTGAACCACTTCATCCATTTATTAGTCAGTTGCTCAGTTCAAGAAAAATGTAAATACTTTGTTAAAACACTCTTGATTTTTCCCCTAAGTGTTTATAAACAGTAGTGAAAAGTAAAGTCAAAGACAGCATAGAAAGGATCAGTGCATACATACACTATGTACAGAAGTTTTGTGCTTTTTTCCCATAATATCTCTCTGAATGCAAATTTGTAATAGGCATCACACTTTAAAAATAAATGCAAAAGCATTAAGGCATGTTAGACATTTGATTTTACATAAAATTATTTCAGCACATAGAGGTCATCAGACTCGTAACAGAATCTATTAAATCTCATTACAAAGTTATACTTGTCATTAGCAGGCTTTATTCTTAGCCATTCAAGAAGAAAATCTGCTGTGAAATGACAGTTAAAAGAGAGTGCGTTCTCATACCAACTACTATAAATGTGCATCAGGTATGAAAAGATATAAAGATGAGTTTATGGTAAATTCCCTTCAGTTTTCCATACAGGAAGGCAAGTTGAGTGCAGTGTGCTGAGGGATGTGAGAGAACGAGTGAGCTTGGAGGGACGGTGCATGCAGGGCCGGATTTCTCAGGCATTGCTCCTCTCATCTATTGTAAAGATTTCCACCGGGCCTTTACTCAGAGTCTTGATGTCATCCAAAAGACTGGTGGGAGTCAAAATGTGGGAAGACCCTGCATACATGAGTGAAGAAAAAAAAAACCAAGAACCCATCAGATCCCTCATCAAAGCGTTATTGTATCATATGAAGTAAAGAAGTGTGGCTCTGTAATTTAACTACTGATGAAAAACCCCCTGAGTCACCCTTGACTGGAGAGAAAAAGTGAAGTCCAAGTGGAAAGTTGCGTTAATACTCACCTATGATGACCTCACACGACTTGACTGCCTGCGTGACCTCGTAGGCACAGCGCATCTCAGAGTAGCTCATTCCTCCGATGACGAAGATGATGAGGCGCGAGCCTGTCCGCCGTTCGTCCTGAGCACTGGATTTGTGTTTCTGGCGGGCACTGTGGAAGAGAGAGAGAGGCCTCCAAATATTAATTTAAATTACATTTAATTAGTATCTCAGCAATAAAGTTAAACAGAGACAGGTGTAACTCCTTGTCTAAATAATTATCGCTGGAGGGCACTGACTTCTCAGAACTTTCAATATTTTGCAAACTGAAGGACAGAAAAGAAGAGAATGTATGAAGCGTGTCATATGTGATTTTTTTGAAGAATCTGTTTAACAATTCAGTTAATCATCACTGAGAAAAGCCCACCTGACAGCCCCGGAGCCATTCCAGGCAGCAGGACACTCGGACTGGTGCGGCCATTCTTTGGTGTCCAGTTTGTTCTCCACAGCATCCTGAAAGCAAAATCATTTTTAGCTGTCTGATGTTAATCTAACTGGATTAAACCTGCAAAAAAGAATCATACTGAATTTTGCATGCGGTTGTGTAAATGATTCCAGTTACAATCAAATGCAGAAACATCTCAATATTCTTAGAAATACATTTTTAGAGTTCTTATTGGTCCTTGAATGATGGAAAAGGCACATCAGTAACTACATGGACATTTTTGATTCCAATTATGTTTATCCAGGATGTCAAAACCTGTTCAGAAAAAGGAAACAATCCCCTGTGAAAAAGTAGTCTTTGGTTCCTGACTGATGATGCTCACCGTTTCTACATTCTCTTAATGTTCTCAACGTTCAAATGGAGGAAGTAGTTTTGTTTCAATTAATTTAAGCCAGATTTCCTTCTGTCAAAAATCAAAAACAAACCTGTTTTATTCTGTGACAAATTAAAAAAGATAAATTAAAAAAAAAAAAAGTTGGATCATAGTTTACAGGATGCCAGGTGTTCATGCACTACAGAGAAGAAACTGTTTTTTCAGATGAAAACAGGAAAGGGAACAAAAAATGAGGCAAAAACCTTACTACTTTAGCCTTTTCTCACATTTAACTCATGATTTCTTCTTTAAACACAACATGAGCTTAATCAATCAACAACTTCTTTAAATACTCTTCATAAAATGACAGAACTGAGTATGAGTGGCACTTTAAAACTTGGCAGTTCCTCTTGAATTCATGGGAAACTTGAGTCTTAAGAGCTGATATATAATTTCTTCCATGTCTTATGATTGGCAACTCATAACTTGCCAGACTTAAATGAAACAGTCACTTCTCTTTACAGAAAAAAACTTTAGACAATAGGTGCTTGCATACTGGCATTCTGTAAACCTTACATCAAAAGTGTGATTGTCGGAAAATCAAAACAAAAATGGCAAAAGAAACAAAGTCGGCTTTCTTCATAATTATTTCATTTTGTGCAGATTTAATCCGTTTTCCTACCATGTTAACATCATATTGAATAATTTTGACCGATTCGTTGGCCTGAAGACAGGTGAAGTCATCCTTTCCTACACATTAAAGGATGCAAGTCTGTTCAACGGTTCCTTCACTCATTCTAATAGCTGCCTGTAATGTAGCATCTGATTTCCTCTTCTGCTCTAAAACTAAGACATTTTCCTATTTCTGTATCTCCCCAAATCAACATTGTTAAATTATTGATGAGTGAATACTAACAATGATGTGTGGTGCAGACAAAAGCTTTCTTCCACATCTCTGTGAAAGTGCACGTACAACCAACATGATCAGAAAGTTATTTGAAACTCTTATGCCTTGGTTATGGAATAGGTAATGTCCTTCACATATATCAGCAATCTCTCTCTTTTTTTTTTTTTACCCCTTTTGATCTACTCTGGTAGGTGGAAAAAAAGAAGGGATCAGAGTTTAAGCCTTTCTGTTAAACCGAGACCTGGAAAAGAGAGAAATGTTGTGCAAAGAAAAGCCAGTATGTAAGAGCCTAATGCTGCATTCGTTTCAATACAAAACCCTTCTCATCTATTATAACCACTTCTATAATAGCAATTTATCGTATAGTAAAAGCAACTGTGTAGGAAGGATGTACAGAAACAGGGATAGATACACAAGGAGCGCCTTGTTTTAACCTATAGAAACCGAGACAGACAAACAGTACAGAATAACAGAAAAGTGTGGTACTGCCTCCCAGATGACCTGACTCTTATATCCTTGTTTTATTCTGCCATCACAATTTTTGTTAATTTTTTCTCATGAATACCATTTAGAGAAGGGTTGGGGAAGCATGCTGATCTACATGTTGAAGATGGGTGAATAGAGTTATTTCCTAGAGCTCTAACAGAACTGTATGTAAAACTACATACAATATAGATCATGTTATTATGTGACACTAAAATAACAGACCCTCTCAGAGGACCCCCCAACAACAGCCCTTCACTGACCTCCATTACATCTTTTATGACTGGAGTCCATCTTGAAAGGTTGTACTTCTCCTCGTGGGAACGATCCCTTCGGGTTGGTTTCCGAGAGAAGAAACTAGACTGCAAACAAAAGTACAAAAAGCAGAATAGAACAGAATTTAAAAAATAAATAAAATAAAAGGAATCGTGTTTATAAAAAAATCCCAGCCTTCAGCTACAATCACTTTCAATTGACAAAAACAAAAACAAAAAAGGGATCATATTCTCAACATACCGAAGTGATAATAGGGACACCCAGTTCTTTCCAGTTCAGTATATACTCCCGTTCTTCTTCGATCTTGACATGCTGGATAAGTTTACTTAAGTTCTCATCTGTTGTTCCTGTTTAGCCCAAAAACAAACTAGAGTGAAAATCTTGTCTTGTTTATTGTGGCTGTAAACATTTAGTAAAGTTATAAACTGTGTGTTACTTTGGCCAACAAAGCACATTGTAGGTTTTACCTTTGTAGTTTCTTTAAGAAAAACATCTATTAACTACTGTATTCATAAATATGAAGTGATTTATTTGAACCTGGATACTTAAAATCCTTTTATCTAAAAGAGCAGTCTATGAAATCAAAGAATTTTTTTGACGGCAAACAAAAGCCAGCTCCCTGCAGGAGAAGACTGTTCTACCACTGAGGCTGAAGATGTAGAGCAGCACAGCTCTGATCTTGTCGTGGGTGCTGTATGGGTTGAGCAGCACCGGCAGCAGAGTCCTCATTGGATCTTTCACCTTCTGCCCTTCCACGTCTAAACCTACAGCAAGGTCCTACACAAACAAAATACAACATACTTCACATCTTACTGTTGCAGCTCAAATGTTACTCTTGAATTTTTGTAGGTGAAGGTCATGAGTCAAACTTGGCTAAAGAAAAGTATCCTCAAGCTCATGAGGATGACTTCTGCTGTGCTTTTTCCTCACGGTCCAAGTATTCTGGTAGCCCAGTTTTACATTTAGAGAAGAGTCAGTGTGACCACTCTTCATTTGTAAAAAGTTGTGATTACTCCAGGAAACTAACTGTGAACTACTTTTATTTTAATCAGATCTAAAACCAAGCTATTTTGGTCTACCAGGTGGAGCAGAGAGTCCACAGGACAGCACATTAACCCAGTCAGGGACAACCAGGAACACTGTGGGCACCTACCATGGTGCACAAGGACTAGGAGATTTCTGCCTGGATAATGTCCTGTAAACTAAGTAGTCAAAAATAACTAATAGTGTAGAGAGACAAACCTGTTCAGCTTTGCAGAGCTTCTCTACATCGCTTGAGAAATGTTTCATGCAGTCCTCAGCCAACTGCAGATGAATAGTTTTCTAAAATTAAGACAGAGACACACAACAACATAATTATATAATGCTGACTTATTGTTTTTATTTACCGACATATATTTGTTTATTTTTTTCAATAAATCACACTTCTCATGGAAGCCAGTCTTTTCCATTTTGTTTTGCAGCTAAAATATAAAGCGAAACTAGTATGATCACAGGCTGCCGAGGCACCACACCCAACCACAGCATAATAATCACCTTCATCTATAACAGGAGGATGATTCAAGATTCAGAATAACTTTCTTGTCCTTAAGTAAACTTTATCCATCAATATAACTTGTGCTATTTTTCTCTTGTAAGCAAAGTGCGAAAAGATAATCTAAACTTCAAGCATAGATAACTAAGTGCAAACCAACTGTTAAAGTTACCACCCTAACGGCGAACTGATTGAACTAATGTTTTTTACCTCTGTCAGCTGTTTACGGAATGAAGGCATCTTCTTCATCATTTGAGACAAATTACTGATTGTGATCTGGGAAAGAAAAAAAGAAAAGAAAAGAAAAGGTTTTCTTGAGATATGCAGACAAAGTACAAAACGTGTTTAAACAGGAGGAATCAAACAAAGTGATGTACCTTCCCATCTGGTTGTTTCTTGCTTGCAGATATTTCCTTTACCATCTTGGGTATTTGTCTATTTTAAGAAAACAACAAGGTCATGCTTTGAGTCAGGACACCAGAACAGGACACCTCCATCCACAAATTCACACTTACTCTGAGACCTCAGCGATGTGCTTGTGCCTGAGCTTTACCCAGAGCATGTCATCCTCGTTCAGCAGGGCCTGCTTCTCTGAGCCATCTTTGGACTTGTACCTGAACACGAGATGACCCAGAGAACTAATTCAGGAATCTAGACTGCATGATGGTGCAGGAGGCAGACTATGTGTCATTTTGAGTGAAAGACGATGCAGTAGTAAGAGGCTTACTTGTAGATGTCATTCTGGATGTTAATGAGGTCGTAGGACATGGCCTGGTAGGTGAGCTCATGGAGGATTGGGCTTACAGGGTCAAAACCTCTTTCTACTATCAGCAGCTGGGCCTGGGTCTTTCCCTGGCAACAGGGGGAAAGAAAATAAAGAGTATATTAAAATAAAAAACTGTTTATCGTTTGATAACACTTGTGACTTTCCGTCCTTACTTCTGGAGTTAGACTTGAATACTATCTTTGCATTTGAAATTTCTAAAGGAAAAACAACCTAATTTCCTTTGGAGGAAGGATAGCTTTCCCACCGTTAGAGGAAACCTTGTGTTAAGGTCTAAGTGTTTAAGAATGAATAAATAAATCTGTTCTGAGATGTCTCACCTTCTTCTTACTGCTGTCATCCAGCTCATAGTGTTTAGCCAGCTTGTTGTCCACCAGCTCAGCAAGAGTTTTGGCATTCTCCATGTCTCTAGATGGGATATAAATTATTTCACAAGCATCATAACAGTTAATCCATGATGTTTCAATAATATCAACATTTGCTGATCCACCTGATATGTGGAGAAACGAGTTTTGTCATTTTCTGCAATATCTGTGTTCTATGGACAGAAACACCTTCAGTCCAAGATGTTACAAGTATCCCAAAAAAATTTTTTTTTAATGTATTGAATTTTTAAAAAAAAATCTGTCTGCAATATACTAAAAAGCTGAAAATTAAATATTTTTAAGTGACAAAGTCTGCTCTGATTATGATGTTTTTCTTGACAATTTCTAGATTACTTAACTAACAACAAAGCTTTTGCTTACATTTAATGGTTGACTGATCAGCTGTGAAGAAAAGGAAAATGACTGTGTGCTGTCCCCATACTTAACTGGTAAATGGTTTGCATCACCTGTAGATACAAACCTTTTTTTGTCAAGTCTAACATCATTTTGTTCCACAGCAAGGTAACATATTTTAATTTCTCATTAAAGCTGTCCTATCTGGGGACTGAGATGTGTTATAAATTCAGAAACCTAATATTTCTTGGCTTACTTCTTGTATCTGACCCCTGGGTACTCATCCAATGTAGCACAGAGTGTGACAAGCTGGTCTGCAAGTGTGTCCAGTGTCTTCTTTTTGTCCTGACTGTGAGGACTGTAGATGCTCCTGAAAGCCCCCGGATTATCACATGTGAACACCTTAAAAGCACACAGTAAATTAATTATATGTGAACATGTAATATAGCAGTACATTTTATCCAACTCTCTAACTATCAATCACCTCCTCCTTATTCAAGTTTGGGTTGCAAACTAAGTGAGCCTAAGCAAGGAGGCCCAAACCTCCCTCTCTCTAACCACCTCCTCTGTCCCTTCCTGGGAATACCCAAAGATTTCCAAGTCAGCTGAGAGATCTCATCTCTCCAGTACAGTTACTCATTTCAGCCCACTCACTTGGTGGTTGCATCATAACTTACAGCTGCCAACACCCATCAAAGATCCACCCAGAGCATGTTGTTCCTCTTAAAAGCAACATTACTGAGAGGGGAAAAGGTTTCCTTTTTAACCACCCTGTCTAAATTGGAAAGAGGAAATGGGGAATTACAAAACTAACTAAAAGAACAAGCTGCTTGAGTAGTATTTACTTACTTGTGCCTCTTGTGGCATAAATGACATGTTAATTTCCTTGCAGACACGTATGTATTTTCCACAGTAGAGCTTCATATTGTTGAACAGGTCATCGGGGCAGTCTGTGGGAAGAAAAAAAAAATTTAGTGTGCAATTTGTTGGATGTTTTGAAATGTAATTTGATTCAAGAAGTGATTTTGAAGCTTCTTACAGTCAGTAAAATAAACATATGCTGCTTTGTATTTGGGTTTTTTCTTGAAGTCAGCTATCAAGGCATCCACACACTGTGAAGACAATCGCATTTAAAATATTTATATGAATAGTTTAACAAAACTTTTTTATTGATATGCAATATAATTGCAGGGTTGTGATGCCAAACCTGGGAGGTTGGTGTCATGAAGTAAATGGCCTTCATTTCAAGAACAGGCTCTCTGCTTTTGTACAGGTCTTCCACAACTAGAGAAAATATATAATTATTTGTTTTAGAGAAATCCACACACAGGCTTTCATTAGTTTCATTAGTAACTGGTTCCTCAATGTTTTGAACAATATGCCTGTTTTGTTGCGATAAAAACATTATATCCTACTTGTTATCTTCTCTGCCATCAGATCTGACATTTTGCAGCATGATGAGAGGAGCTTGGTGGTGAAGGGGTCCAGAATCAATATCTGTAAGGGCAAATTGCAAGTATTTTGTACATGATTTATAGCATAAGTTGCATAGGTGTGTAGCTTGGGCAAAGTATGTGATAAAATGTTTATTCTAAGTTGCAGAGGTTGAGTAAAATCATTCATAAAGACATTTCACCTGCTATGTCTCTGCAGTTTGTCTGTTCATGCTATTAGGATCTTAAAGATTTGTCCTACCTTCCATACTTCAGATTTTCTGCAGTCTGCAATAATGGTGTCTTGTATTTCTGCAAGACACATATCATGATATAAGGAACCCAGAAGAGGAAAAACAGAATTGACAGATCAGATCTTTAACCATCTTTGTGATCGATATATCTGTAAACAATAAAGCAAATAACAAATCTGAGGCTCCAAAATTGCAGATTACAAAACCTTTATGATGACAATATCTGGTTCTTATGATTGAAACATTGGTATTGAACATAAAATAATAATTTGAAACAACCCATAATTTATCTATATCTACTTTTTTGGGCTTTTCCTTTTAGGGATCACCACAGAATATCGCCAGTTTCCATCTTACAATGAAGTTTGTTCTTCTTCTGTCACAGCAACCAACTGTATACCCTCTTTCACCTCATTTCCTCTTTGGCCTCCCCTTTTTCCTCCTGCTAGGATTCCCATCTCCAGAATCATTGACCAATGTATTCACTATTATTTACTCTTAGCTTCAAAACCAAGGGTTGATCTCACAACCATGTTGTAGGCCTTTCTTCTGTCACAGATGATGTCAATGATTCTTCTCCACCCACTCCACCCTGCCTGCACTCTCTGTTTCCTTTTCTTTTCACATCTCTCCATTGTTATGAATAGCTGATCCCAAGCGTTTAAACAGCTTCATCAGCTCTTACATCCTCATTGTTCTGCCCACTTCTTTGTCATTAAAACACATCGTTTTTCTGAAAATTACTTCATTTTTCTTCCCTCTAGTGCATTTTTCCACCTCTACCAGTTCCTTATTCTCATTAAAGATCACAAGGTAATCTGAAGAGCCCATTATTGATGCAGTCCCACTTCCATCTGAAACCCATCTAACATTAAAGTAAATACAGGTAGTCGGAGATCTTAAGTTGCTCTGCATCCATAATATGTAATTTTTCAAAAACATGTCAAAATGACTAATTTGTTTGCTTATCTTACTACTTGTCTTAATGTACATTTATTTAAATCATAATTCAAATATTCAAACTTAATTCAGAAAATGAGTAACTCACAAAATAACTACTATATTCCAGTATAAGTTTTGCAATAAATATAATGAATGTCCTCACTATCCAAAATGTTTACTGTGTTCTGGTTTTCACACATGAATCAATAAGATAGATATCACAAAATTCCTTTGTAAAATTTCAATTTATCAGATTTAACAGATTTATCAGAATCAGAATACTTTATTGATCCCCAAAGGGAAATTGCCACATTAAAAAATTAATGTATTTATGCACAAATTCCGTGCTTTTGTTTTGAATTTGTTTATAAAATCTTTCTGGAGAATGAAAAACATTACAACGAGGTAAACTAGATTTTGCTTTTGCCTCAAAGGCTATAACTCACAATGTGAAATGACCTCCAAAACATGTTTGTCATAAGCACTTTCAGTTTAAACCACACAGATCTGCCTATACATGTTTTATCTTTATTTCAAGGTCTCCCTAAGCCACTTCATTCTGTTATCGCATCATAACACAAACAAAGTCGTTGTACTGATCGTATTTGTAAGTCTGACACCATATTTGTGTCAGTTGTTTTTATGTAGAAATGAGGTGGGGCTGACGACGACAAAGTGACCTCACCACAACACAACAACACTCACAAAACGTATATTAAAACTGGCCTTATTGACATCATAATTAGAAAATGTTAAGTCAAGTTTAGTTCGCCTTAATGCTTAGTGAACTTCCGTTAAAAAATATAAAGACAACAGGCAAAAACGAAACGTTTACTGTTGTTCCGAGCAGCAGGTAAGTTATTCAAGAGGTTATTTAAAAACACCACGTAGCTCATAGCCTTGCAAACTAACAACGAGTTCACGCACTCTTTAGCAGATTCATGAAATTCTTTACTGAGATAGTGAACTTACTTTTCCAAACTATTTTTTTCAGCCCGTGGTCCGCGGCCATCTTCTTGTCTTTTCTTCTCTCAGCGGCGGACTCTGACGTCACCTGCGTCAACAAATGTGCGACGGGACCGACTCGACGATGAAACACGCCCCAAGAGTTATTTTATTTGATAGTATTAACACTCATTACTATGTGTTTTATTTTTTATTCATTCTGTATAAATTAAAGTAGACTTTGACCGATTTTATTTTTGAGCGCACCGTGAGGTACAAGTGAGAGTTGGGTTGAAAGAAACGATTAAAACAGTTCTCATGATATTAAAAAAATAAAATAAAATAAAATAAAATAAAATAAAGGCAAGTTAGACATGTATAGTAAACATATTTACTTCCAAATATACAAATATAAGAATTAATTTATAATACATATTTAATCATAGATTTCTAAATTATTTTATTTATTTATTTTATTTATATATTTATTTTATTTATTTTGTCTCATTGATTCCTACCATAAACTGTATGTTCCTAGGGTTCCTACCAAGCATCAAAAATATTAATTTTCAAATTGAGGATAATTTTGAACCTTATGCTGTAGAATAGCTGGACTCAATTAATACCACCATTGGCCTAGGAATCTCGATGTTGAGAGAGCAAATTTAAAATTGCTTTGCAGGTCTTTTATCTATGCGTGGATCTGATCTATCGGGCTACCCACCCACAAGTTTTTGTGAGGAGTGCTTTTGAAGCCTTTTGTTTCTCTCTTCTTTTTCTGCTGATATATAGTATGTTAGTACCAACATTGGCTAAAATAACCCATTTTTATACACAATTTGATGTTTCAGCAGATGTAATTTTTCTTATACAAATGTAAGAATGAGGGTTAATGTGTCCTTCAACGGCCTTCTTGACAGTCCGATCTAACAAACTTTATTGGGGCCTGAGATTGATTCTGTCTGAGAGGAACTAAAATCACAGAAAGTAAAGCACAGACAGAGAGACAAAGACAGAAGACAGTGATGGATGTGGTGTGTGTTTGTTTGATGATGCAGTAGTGTTTGTGTAGTGTAGTGTATATAAATGAGTGTGTGATGGTTGTTTGGTTATGTTCTATGCCCTCCTCTGATTCATACCAGTTGAAGCAGTCCAATAAAGCTACACAAAGCAGTGATGCTGACCACTGACACTAGTTCAGCAACAACTCATGACTGCAACCAGTAGTTCGGGCTGAAGTACTGGTTTCAGTGTGTTGGATCAATGTCTTTGAGCTCATTACAAACCATCCACTGGATGTAGAATATATGAGATGCATGGTAGCAGGATTTCACACTCCTGTCACTCAGGAACCAAAGGTGGTGGAGAGATGCAATTGCCACAGTTGTGTTCAATGTGTGGGGTTGATGTCATGGAGGGCCTGTTTGAGGCCACTTGGAGTGGGAGGATCACGTGGTGGGTGTGTAAACTTGGCTCCATAGAATGTGTTTTCAGCTCATAACATTTTGTGGGAATGCCATAGCAGGATGATTTCAAGTTCTAAACTCCAAACTATAGGCGATCTTTCATATGAGGCTATGCATAGTAATTTACATGCAACACACAAACATTTTCAGACTGCTAATACCCATACCACAAATGCAGAAACTCTTGTTCCACCAGTCCACAATATTTTGTTCCATGTTGGGGACCGCACCTACATAACAGCACAGATCTCCTGTAGTTTACCTGCATGACATAGTTTCATCTGTCATCTTTACATCCTGCACAATTCAGTGAAAGACAAAACCCTGGTGAAAGTTGATAAAACGCTGAAGTTAGCTTCTGAGTCACCTGAAGGCTAAAGGACCATTCCACTGCATTTTAGAACAATGTGACTTTATATCAGGTCCAGTTCAAAAATCATAAGATGTAAACTGCTGAAACTTCCATTAAATTGTGTCTTAGATAGTAAATAACATATTAAATGCAGTTTGTGACTAGTAAAACCTTTCTTCAGTTTGTGAAAATGCAAAATAGTTTTATACCCCACCACTTTTGGCAGTTAGCTGACCTATAAGATTAGGTCCCAAAGCTACAAATATTTTTAGAACAGAATTTTTATTAATAATTATAAACTAAAACCCAGTTGAACAACCATGAGGAGGAGTCAGATCATAGTTTTATTTCAAAAGGATATTTTATTGCTCTTAGACCAAAAGTAGCAGATTTAAACTCTTATTAATATTTTCATTCTTATCAGTTAATACATATAAACTTCAAAGAATAAGATAAATAGATTTTTTTCTAACTAGATAAAAATACTAATTGAAACAAAATAATTCATTTTGCTGACTCATTTTCAATAGTGAGAATGAGTCAGCAAAATCCATAAATCCAGGTTTGAGTGGACAATTAATAATTTTGTGCTTTCCGCTGCAGTAAAAAGGTTTAACTTTCTTTCTATTCTAACTGCAGGTCAGATATGCTTTTTTTCACAGCTGATTTATCTGTGGAGTCTAACAGAAGTAGGCAGGTCTTCATCATTTTCATAGTTCACCACATCATCATCTTCATCCCTTTTCATTGGTGAAAACACAAAACAGAGCTCATATGTGTCATGAGATAACACTACTCCTCTCTCATTTTCTTGTGTCTTCCCTCCCTCTTGTTTGTGTCTCCTCCAGGGTGTGTTTTGGTGTTCCCGATCAGCAGGTGTGGAACTGGGCCAACAGCTGACACACCTGAAAAGCATTACTGACCATCGTCACTCAACCCTCACCAGTTTATCGGCGTTACCTCCGTGGTTCACGGTTCCTCATACTGAACATCACTGTTGTTGTAATTCCTGTTTTTACCACAAGAGGGAGATAAAAGCTCATATTTTCATTATAATGTATAAGGTTGAAGTTATTTATTTTTGTCACCGTAAAATGGGATTCACCAAACACACAGTGGTGCTGAAGGACAATGCAATTTCAGACCAACAATTTACACAAAGATTTTTAATCTTCCTAAATTTAAGGTGATGCTGCACTGCTCATGAACACAGTCAGAATTAATCAAGATTAAATCATTTTGTTCAGAGAAATATAACATTCATTTACAAAAATGCTTCTGTTTATGAACATTGATACTAAGGAAGGATGCTTGGTAGTAATCTTGGGAATAATAAAACAAGCAAAAATGTGCATATTTACATACGCAAGTAATAAAAACTTCACCAAATCTGTGCAGACTTGTTTGTATTTATGTCTGCACCTGTAAAGTCCAGCACTCAGAACAGAGGTGGCCTTGTGGGTCAGTGGACTTGTACACAATGATTCACAACCGAGGGCTGCAAGCAGCTCAGGAGGAAAATAGTGAGCTCAGAGGAGGATGAGGAACAACTGTGGCCCTTGGCTCAGAGTTGTGCCTGACACAGGGTTAATCTCTTCAGTTTCAGGTCTTGCTGGTTACACATCCAGGATGATATAAATCCCAGCAATGTGCTCACAATCTGGGATGTTTTCAACATTTTGGACAATTTATGGCATCATATGTTTTGTTTTGTATTTAATTTAGAGCTTAAAAGAAAAATGCCCTGTGTGAGAGGAAAACAAGTACTCAAAAGGATGCTGTTGCTGGTTTAGCGTTTTTCCAGAAAAGTTCTTTCCTGTTTACAAGTATGCTTTAAAATGATGAGCCCTTTTACAGTGTTTACAGTGGAAATCAGTTTCAATCCGAGGCCTTAAGTCAATCTTTCTTGACTCCTTATACAAACAATGTGATGCAATCAAAAAAAACAACAACAACAAAAAACCCACTCTTTGTATTTGAACAGTATTACATCTGGCAAAACAAAGGCTTCTGTTTTCTGCAAATGATCAGTGTCAAAGAGATCCTGGCACTTAACCTCAGGGAAACGTGGAAGGTCAGCGATTCATTCTGTAGCACAATACAACCCCCAAATTCACATCTAGCTGGTCAAGAGCTCTCAGGGGCATCTGATGTGACTTAAATGGGCTCATGGAAAAGACTAGAAGAATTCTGCATGGAACATATCTGAAACAGGTTATCTGGTCTGGGCTCACTGAGACTGGAAGTGATGCTGCATTGATTTAAGTAATTCTTCAGCCTTGCTGTTAATGATTGTTTTTGCTCATTATTCACCTGGAAACACATTGTAATGCATGCAATGCATGCAGAGTAGAATCATTTCCAGAGTTTACGTCTCTGTTTTTTGTGGGAGATGTGGTCTTGCTGATATCGTGACCTTTTGCTTTTGCTGGAATGGTTCAGAGTCGAGTACAAAGTAGCAGGGATGACCATCAGAACTTCCAAATGTGAGAGGAAGGCTTTCAGTCGCAAAAGGGTGGGAAGCACTCAGCAATGTGTGTAGCTGGTTTTCCACAACACTATTCTGTAAAAGAAAAGTGAAACTCTGGGATATGTGTTTCCACTGAACAGTGTTTTTTCTTTTAATGATTGTAACTCTCCTAGTTCTCACTCCACATCTCCTAACTTTCTGTATCTTGTCCTGTGAGACGTCTCTTCAAAACAATGAAAAAGACAATATTGACTTTGAAGAAAATAGACAAAAACATCTGTAATTTGGAGAAATCATTGCGACAGCCGCTCCAACTCCCACTGTCACTGTTACGACAATGGTCAACAGATGATGACAGTAGCAGCTGGCCATTGAAATGATTATTCAGACGTAAAGCTCTAATGATGATTAAGCAGGGTTGTAGCACAATTAGACCATATCAATGAGGCCAAAAACAGCTGGAAACTAGATTGTGATGAGTTAAGATTGACTGACTATGTCACTTCCAGAGACATGGAAATGCAAAAAAAAAAAAAAAAAATTGTTTTCATTACCCTTTTGCAATTAATTGGATTGTCAACACATCTGAAAAACCACTTTGTGAAAGTAAAAAAAGTTTTGGGGATATTTGGCATCTTTTTCAAATTATAGGCATTTCCATTACATGTTTCCCTTATGGATGTTTAGGTTTTCAAATCTTAGGATAATAGAAAAAGAACTTGTGAGGGAAGTGTTGCCTCAAATGAGGGAGTTAAAGTATCTTGAGGATCTTGTTCACATTGGGGGAAAAAAGAAATGGGAGATTGTCAGACTGCGGCGGTGTTTACAAAAATGCAAAAGGCAAGGCTCTCTGTTTACCAGTTAGTCTATGGTCCTGTTCTCATCTGAGGTCAGAAACTGGGGCTAGTGGCTAAAAGAACAAGATTATGGGGAAGCAGTTGAAACACATTTCCTCCACTGGATAGTGGAGGTGGCTCAGCCATGAGGTTAAGATGCCTGCTGAATACTTCTAGGGGTGCGAGTGTTTCAGGCATGTCGAAGTGGAAGGAGGCCCCAGGGCAGACTCAGGGCACACTGGAGACATTACATCTCTCATCTGGCTTGGGAACACCTAAGTATTTTCCCAGAAGGGCTAAAGGGGAGAGCCCTGGCCCTCCCTGTTTAGGCTGCTGACCCCATGACCCAAACACAGATAAATGGTAGTTAATGAAGGAATATCAAAATCTCTCAAATATATTAAAAAAAAAAATGCTTCTGGTTGTTCTGGAGATGGTACCTTATGGCAAACACCTGAATGTGGGTGTAAGAGGCTTGTAGTGAAAACCCCTTTGAAGGCTATACAAGATGAGAAAAACAGAGTTTTCTCCCTCATAGGGGTCCAATTTTGAGTAACGCAGAGTTAATACTGCACAAACCATTCCTTGTAAGATACTCTCATCTTGGCTTTTCTACTTGTGGCACTAACACTTTAAGGGATTAAGGGATTTTGATCTACAGAATTCACTGTCTGAAGTTTCTAACCATAATCGCAGCACCGCCATGCTCATTATAAGGAGCAGAAAATGGGACACACTGACACTCATTAACCAAGAAGTGCCTAAATAATATATGCAGCCACAAAATTCACTTGTTGATTTACAACACACAAAGCAATTTTTATACTCTTTGACCCAGTGAGAGATGTTTGAATTAGATACTTGTGAAGTCAAATGCATTTTCACCTTGGAAGTCAAGTTTAGATGATTGTGCTTGAAATCCTGCTGATAGTTATATCACTCCAGAAAATATAAAGGTTACAACAGGACATGCAATGTTGTTGTTCTTTTTTGCTCGCCTCCTTCCCTCAATTTCAAATTAACCCAGAGCCATGATATAAAACACTCTTGTGCTTTGCTTTTAAATGTGATGTTCAATGGCAGTTTATAGGAAAACGGCTTGAAATAGCTTTTCCCATTACAAAGAGAGCCAACATTATGACTAAGTCCTAATGCCCCAAATTACACACCCCTGATGTGCTAATGGAGAACTTAGTGTCATTTAATTGACAGTGAATGGACAGACAGAAGCACACACACACACAAACACACACACACACACGCACAGCAGGACATGCATGTACATATAAAATGGAGTTTCCTGACAGAGAGACAGATTGATGCATAACTGTAAGTTTTTAAAAAAAAATAATGTTGACTCTTTCCAAGTGGACCTGCCTTTTAACAATCGCTGCATGTGGAAATGCACATTTTTAATGATAACCAAGCTGAATTTACAGCCAAATCAATTTTCACAATGATTTTTTAAAGAGGCAAAGTAATCTTAAAAGCTTTTCTGCACTAATCCATCAGTGTGTCCAATATCAAATAGCAAAAGTAAATACAACAAAAACAACCACAACAACAAAACAATTTAAAAGGAGAATGTCACAAACATATAATTCTAAAAAGAAATGTTTTTAGCTTGGATTTAAAAAGAGTCATGTTTGTAGCGGTAAGAAATGTCTGAAGGTAAATATGCAGCTGCAAACACATGCTCACCTCACTAACATAACCTTGAAACACCTTAAATAAGTTGGCTGGATGACTGTAGTGACCTGTTATGCCCACAGAGCTTTAAAATATTGGCAAGATAAGCTGGGGCCAGACCATTATGATAGCCTTAAGAACAAACATTTAAAATCAGTCCATCCATCCATCCATCCATCCTTCCATCCATCCATCCATCCATCCATCCATCCATCCATCCATCCATCCATCCATCTATCCATCCATCCATCCATCCATCCATGTCAAGCAATTTGCTGGAGCCTTTCCCAGCTGTCTCTGCATGAAAGGCTGGGGTACATGCTGGACAGATCTAGTCCATCACAGGGCACAAAACTTAAAGTCAATTATAAAACAAGCTGGGAGCCAAAAGAGATGGTGAAGAATGGGAGAAATGTGGACATGCCTGAGGATGGTTTTTTAAAAAAGGGGCAGCAGCTTTCTGCACACACTGAAAGGATCCAGTGGAAGATATGATTTACAAGAGTCCAGCCTTGAGCTAATAAAGGCGTGTACTGCCTTCTCCAGGTCATTTCTGTTCAGAAAGTTCTTATCTTTGACCTGGTGACAGAGTTGGAAAAAAAGCTTATTTCTAGAAACTGTTGATCTGTTCAGACTTCAGGCTATTGTCAAAATTTACTCTGGTGTGTAGTACCCTGGCACCACAGTTTAACAGATTGATAAAATTGATGCATTTCTTTTATTCTTGTTCAGGTGATGAACAGTTTTTGACAAATGTTGAGGAAAAGGGATCTAAAGTCTCTGTATAAATACATTTTAACCACTACGTGACTGCAATATCTGAGTAAGACTGAAATAATATAATAATACTCTCAAATAAAGACTTGGTAATATGGATTGACTCAGTGAGATTTAAATATTCTTTCAAACGCACATCTGAGGGTTCGATGCAGGAGTGACACATTAAATCAGTAGCTGCGTAAAACAGCTGAACCTACACAAAATATGAATCTGAATTTGAGTGTTATTCAAAACGGTTTTCGCAGAGACTAAAAAATAAAATTTCCCATCACAACTAGCAGATAGTTTTGCCATTAGTACAGCTAATTGATGACTTTAGTCATTTTGATTCAAAGGCAGACATATTTGGAAGCCATTTGCGTTACAGGGAAGACATATTTTTATATTAGGCAAGGCAAGTTTATTTGTGTAGTACAATTCAACTACAAGAGGATTGAAAGTGCTTTACAGAGTCATTAAGACCTGAACACAGAGAAGAAAGTAAAATGCACAATTTAAAATTTAAATGGAAATAAATAAAAAAGAGTAATAGATAGAGACAGTAGTTAAAATATAAATCCTAACAATGTGGAGGACTCAAGGTGGAGTCAAGGTGGGGTTTTCTAAGATTTGGCCTGACTGCAGCATGTTTAAAGACAGCTGGAACAGATCCAAAAGGTTTAACATAATTTTACAAAAGTAGACTAACCCTAACCCAGCAGACGCAAAGACCTTCATCATCTTTTAGGGGAACAATATCCAAGGGACAATTGGGGGGTTTCATGTGATTTAGATGAACATATTTTATTTTGTTGTCTTTTTTTTTTTTTGCTACATATGATGCTGGAGGCAACAGGCTTCTTTGTTTCAAGATTTGACAATATGCAGAACTACATATTCTGTAATAATCTAAACTATTGCCCAGTAAGTTGGAATAAAAATTTTTTTTACACCTTCCTATGAAACCATTGTAAATAAACAGAAGAATGTTTCTGAAAACAAGTTTATACCAACGTTATGGGTAACAGTATAGTTCCATGATGGTTGGGATTCACATTTCCAGGGGGAAGGAACAATGATTCTTCAGGTGATATTATTATACCAGTATTGCTCCACTACATCAGACTGTTTACTTTACTTCAGCTGCTTCCTTCAGTGTTATTTACCACAGATATATTGCTCTGAAAAGCAGAAATACAAGGCCTGACAGGCAATCACCGATATTAAAAACATGTGGGAGGCACAATAAACCATATCTATCCTGACAACCTCATAATAAGCAAAGGTTCCTCTTTTTCTTCATGTGATATGAAACCTTGACTTTTGTTGTTATTAGAGAGCTCCTGTCCCAGTGCAACAGCTGTGGCCTGTGGTCACAACACATCTCTGTGTTGGTCAAATTAAGGCACTTAAAACGCTTACAGCCCATCTGGAGCCTTTCAGATGTTTTTCTCTGGAGTGGTCTGGGCCCATTCTGGTTTTGAGTGTACTAGTCACTGTTTGTGTCAGAATCACACTTTTAGTACTATTTGATAAAACATTGTATGCATGTATATATGTGTTTGTTCCATATAACAATGGCTTTATAGTCACAGTGTAATCATCAGGTTTACATACAGGACTGCTTCTGTTTTATACAATCAATGTACTGTGTTTGTACAAAAACTTGGAATACTGTGTAAAGCTATAAAACTATAATCCACATCATTAAAATTCTGTATATAGTTGAAGATATTTTAACATTGAATAATGGCTGATTTTTATTATTGTATGCAACTTTTAATGTGATGCCAACAGTTAAAAAAGTTGACGCACGTACGTGTTCTCTACTGTTGCATCTCACTTTCATTTATAAACACACTTCAGTGTTTGGGAACTTGCTTGATAAAGCTCAAGAATTTGGGGCCTCCTTTGCTTCATATTGTAACAAATGTTTTCCAGTCAGTGACAGGTCTGGACGGTAGTCAGTTTAGAAGCGTGTGCCAAAATCAACATAAAACTTATATGGATGGTAGCATACGTTGAAACCTGTGATATTTAGCATTAATGGAGCCTGCAGGGCTGTACATTTTATCCATGTCATGTGCTCTGATTCACAGATGTGGCGGTAAACAGATGGCTGCTTTTCATTTCCATCAGTCTTTAATGAGCTCAAGCCTGGAGAAGGCAGCAGCATTTCTGGATCTTGTTTGTGATCTTTTGTCTCGGCTTGTTCTCTTATGATGGTTTTCAGAGGCACTTCAAAACTCATGTGGACATTTCCATCACAGAATCGTCTCTGCTTTTAATGTCTTGCAGGCTGGAAGATTGCAGCCTTTCAACAGGGATTTTTAGATCCCTTAAGTCCTTTGAGATTTCTCTTGATTATCTTAATCTTTTAAGATTTTGTGATGAAATATTTGTTTTCTAATTATTTTAACTGTACAGTCTTTCACAATGTGATGAACGCTGCCATCTGTATTTCTGAAGATGAGTTGGGCTTTGTGTTCCCAGTTCAGGGAATGATCTGTCCCCAATTAAGATAATTATCTGGGAGATGGTCAAGCAAGTGGTTTTTTTCTTCCCATTATAGGTTTTCTGGGCTCCTGGAATTTATTTTATTTTACTGACCTCAAATTAAAAATGTATTTTTTTAAACAGAGTATAAAATGGCAACAAATTTCCTTTACTATTTTTACTTTGACATTGACATAAATTTGTATGTTATGCATGTATGTTATAGGTTGCATAACGCAATCAGTATGGCAATTTTCAAATATATATACACACTTTAGAGCTCCTTGTGAGTGATGTTTTTGGCAGCTGTTTTTCTGTCGGACAGTCAGAACCATCAGTATTTGCTACCTGTGTTCACACTTGTGCCACACATCCAATGAAGCAGAAAGCATCATTGGATGCCTTGCTTTGTACAAGCTGGTAAAATAATCATCTGGTATACAGTTTTATTTGATTTTAAACAATGTAAACTGGGGAGTCAAATAAATACTGGCTGGCAATAAGGAGAGATAAATAGCAGCCTTCATCTCACTACAGGGTTTGAACTGATCGCTTCATCACAGGTAATTACTTAGTCTTTGTTAGGAACATGTTTACATAACACGAGAAACACATGAACATTACTCACTGATAATATAACTGGTTTAAATTTAATGGTGTACTGGAATGCATTGATGCTCTTGTAAGCCTCCTGTAAGCCCTTTAGCTATCCCCAGTGTATGGGAACGGATTGAATAAGATAAGTAGGAAGGAAAGTTGTGGCAGATGAGGAGCAGATACCGAGGGACACAATGAACTTTGGCCATTATCAATAAATATAATGCCCATTCAGCCCAAGTATTTATTCTGCGCTGATGGGAGGATTTATTGACTTCGTAATCAAAATATATTATTAGTCACAGACAGAGGAAGGAAGAAAGAGTTTTTGTCATTTTGTTAAGTAAGATGGACATGGAAAAATAAAGTAGGGAAGAGTGAAAGAAGTTATTTCTTTATTCACTATTATCTCTTTAATGAGACCAGAAGGTGGTAAAAATAATGGATCCCATTTCTAGTTAGTCATGATGATTTTGATTTTGAAAATATGTAAAAATGAGAAGGAGTCTATCACAGAACGAAGCCTCAGTGTCCAAAATGTGAAGCAAACTTTCAAATCAGAGTGAAACAGAGTGAAACAAATCCACTTCCACATCCAGTGTTGAAATTTTACTCCTGACCTTACGCTGATTTTAGTCAAGAGTTTTAAAGCACTGCAAAGGAACATTTGCAATTTACAGCTCAGATGGTTCTCCCTGCACCTGGTGGAGGTTGCATCGCTTTTATAACATTAAGATTTGTTTTTGTTTAGTTTCTCTGTGTCCCTGCGATGGACTGGCGACCTGTCCAGGATGTACCCCTGCTTCTCGCCTGCAGTGGGCTGGGATAGGCTCCAGCCGACCCCTGTGACCCAGAAATGGAATAACGGGTCAAGAAAATGGATGGATGGATAGTTTCTCTGTATCCTGGTGTTTACTGTGGGTCAGTTTGCAACCTTCTTCATTATCTATGTGTGACAGCATCAAGAACAGTATGCAGTTGCCTCACCGGGATGGGAGCCCGAAGTAAATTTGGTGTTTAAGTCCCTTGAGATGACATCTGCTCTGATTTGGTGCTACATAAACAGAACTGAACAAAAAATAATTAAAGTGAAAATGACCAATTATTTGATTTAAAATAGTAGGCTTCAAAAACCAATGAGTGACTTTATGGTATTTTGTCCACCCCTTTTATATAAACTCTTCTTGTGTGATTGACTCCAAAAACTGGCATTTGGATTGTATAGAAACTAACATTCCCTTATTACTTTTTTAAAAGTATTTCCGATTAAGCACGAGTGGATGTTTTGTTGATGAAGACACAAAACATGCTGTGGGGCATTCAATCATCCTTCAAGGATACACAATCATGCAAAAATGCATGTAGGCAGTTCTGCAGAAAATTTACAAATGACACCACTGAGCACCACTGAGCACTTAAACATGACATGGATAAACTGTACCATGTCGACAAACACTCACATCTCAATGAATCATCTATCCTCACGCTCCCCGTGAGATCAAAGCTGTGAATAAGGGCCATCATGCAACAGTGTTGATAACTGAACCTGCATGCTGCTCCTCACGTAGCCTCATCACAGCTTATTATGGCTGGACATGACTGACAAATCCTGTAAACAGTCACAGCCGTAGCCCTTTGCACAATCACTGCGAGTTCTGCGCTACGGGTCATTTAGTCGAGCCTGGAAAATTCTGCTCCGTTGTTTGGGTTCGATATGCTACCTTGTTACGGCTGAGTGTGCATAATGCAACCCTTTCTAAGTGGAAGCAACCAGAGATTGAACCGTCGTACCAGAGAAAAGGCCTCAAATTTGCAAGTTGTGACGTTTTCTCGAAAGAAATGCTCTTGTCAGAGCCTGTTGCATATTTCATTTTTTATTGTAGGTGGTGTACTGTTGGCTATTGCACATCTATTAGTTTTTTAAAAGACACTGCATTTGAAAACCTATTGTACACAGTTTTCATGTGTATAACTGCAGATGTCCATCAACACAACTGGCTTCTTTCTTGTGTTTGCTTTTCTGATTTAATTTCTTCACCCATATGATAACTGATCAGTTAAGTAATAAAAATAAATGGAGTCAGACCATCATCAAATGACAGCAGAAGGTATTAATAGATATTATTGTCGTATTAATGTAACCTGTCTCTGACTGCCTCTTACGGGAGCACAACATTTGTGTCTACACTGTTCCAATGAAAAGGTATATATAATTCTCTTTTTATGTGCTAAAACGCATATTTAATGACTAGTACGTTTCCCTTAGAGAGTGTCGGAATCCCCCCCGACAATATCATGTGTTTTTATCCTTGTGATGTAGTTGATAGCTTACTACCAGTCTTCCCACGTCAGGCTAATGATCAGTCTAATGAGCTTACCTAATTATTTTAGAAAGTTGTTATTAGAACATGCATTCAGTTGGAACCTGCAGGGTTCAGTTTAATGCCAATTCTTTTCTGTTGTTGCAGCTCAAAAGGCTTGTCCTCCTGGGAGGTGGTGGTTGTTACTGGATGAAGCCTTGGCTCTTGCTGTTACCACGAGCAGGAAAAGGTAAACGCTTTAGTCACTGAATACCCACATTGTATTTTAAACACAATATTTCTGGATTCAAATAACACCATCCATCCATCCATCCATCCATCCATCCATCCATCCATCCATCCATCCATCCATCCATCCATCCATCCATCCA
>JAOWBL010000019.1:10672079-10686674 GCA_028564865.1 Zenarchopterus dispar | reverse complement strand
TTTGACACTTTATTGTTTTAAAGCCGAACATTGAACAACTTGCATAATTAGGTCTTAAATAGAGGCGCCCTGCCGGTCATTTGCTAAGCGCCCCGGCGCGTTAATTAGGGGAAATACGGTATGTGTGTGTGTGTGTCCAAATATACAGAAAATCTGAGCCAGATGTAACAGCATAACTAATAATCTTGTGTAACATCAAACAAATCTTCTTCAAGGAACCAAATAAGTGACCTTGTCGTGGTGAAATCAAGCGTCATAATCACAAAACCAGAATCTCCTGTGTTTGTGTTGGAAACGTTGTGATGTAATGCCATCTTATAACACGGCTTCTTCACAGTTTATTTTGACATTTCCATTCCTGCTTTGGATTCTGATCTCCAACAGCTTTCTCTCTGTGGCAATTCAAAGCTTGTTTTTGGAGTGAGGGAGAGGGAAATCACAAGTTGCCTAAAAAAAATGGATTTTAAGATAATTTTGCATAGTTATAAAAAAGAAAATTCTGTTTATGACCAAATAATTTACAGAAAACTTTGACTGTTTTCAAGGACACTAAACACCTGCAAGAAAGGCAGCACTGATGAAAGTTAGGACATCTGTGTTGAAACTGTTATCAGGTCTTTCTTACCATCTGGGATGTTGCAGCCCATCACAGACATGTAGCCCTGGTCTATGAAGTATCCTATAGGCATTTTCCAACCAGCAGTTCGACCTTTCCCAGTGTGACAGCTCTTCTTCCCCGCCAGGTTGTGGATGTTGATGGCGGTGTTTGCTTTCTTCACAACAGCAACTGCGTAGTAGGAGCTTGTATCTGAGGGAACAGCAGCACAGAAGAAAACAGTGACTTCTGCATGATGTGCTGTTTGTGCTGCACCCTTATCTTTATAGCATTAAGACGCAGGAGCTCAAGGTACAGCCTGCCCTTTCAGTTCTTAAATAACCCAGACAACACAGAGATAATAATCAGGGTTATAGGTGTCATTACCGAGATGGCTCTTATGACCATCGTCCAGTTTATCCATTACAGATGAACTCAGGCCATTATCAACTCAGTAGACATCAAAGAGCAGATTCTTAAGATGTAATGGGTTTGATGGATTTAGAATAACTATTTATGTATGAACAGATATATTACATTTAAACAGAAAAATAATATGAATATGGATAGATGGCAAACTAGGTCTCACCTCCAGATTTGGATTCACTTGCAGCCAACTTTATGGAGGTGGCCTTTGCTGCGCTGTAGATGTCGGTAGCAGACATGGACAAGGCATCCACCTCTTTTTTCTTTAGAGAAAAAAAGAGAGAAAAAATAAAATAAAATAAATTTAAAAAGAATGAATAAAGATCAGTGCTGTCTGAAGTTATCTGGAAATGTCACAACCAAAACTAATACATCCCCACAGACATACATATATATATATATATATATATATATATATATATATATATATATATAGGGTCAGCTGCAGTTCCATAAAGAGTTTACTATTAAAATCTGCTGCCCAAACTAAAGGGCCTAAAATAAGGGATGTACTTAGGTAAATATTTTTTTTGTTTTTGTAAAGTCAGTTCAAGTTTAAGTACACTTTTAAGGCATTTTGAGCATCTTTATATAATTAAAAAGTTCAAGTAACTAGGACACGCTATCAGAAACCTCCTACTGGTCCTTTATCAAAAGCAGCTCAGCATGCTTTGCACTCTCTGATAAGAGTTCATCTATTAACTACTTTATTGCAAATGCCCATCTACACCTTTCCCCATAAAGTTGGAATATTTGTTTCAGAAATATTCATATGATGTAAGAAATGTTTAATCCAGCTTTAAGCAGAACAGTAGTTTCCCTTATCTAACACCTGATTCTCAGTTCTGTTGAAACTTTAAATAAGTCCTGTTTTGCCCCATGAAATGCAAAACAGTGGTTGAGTTTAATGAAGTTTAAATATTACATCAAGTTCATGATATTCAAATCCAACCTGCAGTTTCTGAACGCAGCCCTCGACGGTCAGCCCCTGGACGCAGTTGAGGGTGGGTCGGATGGAGGCCGCGGAGAAAGCCTGAGACATGGCCTGACATTTTCTCTGCTCGGAGTCGGATATGGTGCACCACCTGATGCTGCTCTGGCCAAACACTGACGGAGTAACAACAGATGTGACAGACAGTTGATCACTCCGTAATTCATGAAACTGCTGATTAATGTAAATAAGAATAAGAAAACCTTTATTTATCCCGCAGTGGGGAAATTGCATTTTTGCAACAGCAAGAACAAGGGCAGGTGTTGTGTAACAAGACAAGCAAACAGAAAAACCATCTAAGATAAACATTTGTTCCGTTTTAGGCTTCTGCCTCAGCGCACTGGTTAACAAGGACGATCCGAACCAGGTTTTGTGATGAAAGCATATCTGCAGTTTATCTTTCCTTATCGGGGTCAACACACAGAGGTAACGAGGTAGAAGCAATATTGGAAAATATTCAAGAAATACAGAACTTGAAAGGTAGCCTAGAACAAAGCTATGATCTGTTTGGATTCCAGTGGTGCATATCTGTTATCAGTGGTATTTCTATTTGCTCTTTTTTTCCCCATAAAAAAAGGCTGCTATTACTTTGCTAATTTTAGGTGAAGAAATGCATATTAATTAAAAAGATTCCTATGAACAGTAAATTGTTTTGAAACTCATGAAAAAACACAAATATTTACATTATTTTTACATCTGAAAAGTATTCTCTCTTACCAGTATGTACTATGAGGAGTAACCCTCCCAGTGTCCTCCACATGGCCATGGCGTCAGTCTTGCTCCTCACACTGAGAGATAAAGTACTCTGCGTCTCTACTTATATGACGACGCCTGAGTCAAAGTCCTCCGTCTGTCTTCAAGACCTGGTTTAAAGTCCTGGTATGATGCCTGGGTCACGCTGTGAGATACAGATTTACAGCTCTGTCGCCTACAAAATGTCATCCGAGGAGACGCGGAGGGTCAGAGCCTGCTTTACCTGGTCTAACACGTCCTTGCTCCTGCTGCCTGGCTGGCTGGCTGGCTCCCAGACCCAAGCCCAGACAGAGGGGCCTTTTTTCACTGTTTGGACTCCACCTCTGCTTTCCACAAACCTGTGTCCTCCACTGGTGTGGGGCTTTTCCACCGGTGAGAAAGGAGGGACTCAGGCCAAGACTGGGAGGCTCTTTGTGACTGAGTCACTTCTCTGGCTGCTGAGACGAAAACTCAAAGACGAGAAGTCTGTTTACCAGCTTCTACCAGCACCTTCTTCTTTGTGTAGGTGTGAAGAGTCCAAAACTGCAGACAAATGAACTAACCTCGTCAGAGGCTACAACAACTTTAAAAATATAATTAAACCCAAGTTCAAGAAAATAAAGATGATTTTATAAAATAACCTATAAATTCTGATTAAGAATCAGAATAAACATGCAGAAGTGCAACAGTAAACACTGTTATTAACTTTAAAGTCCGCTGGAACTTTGTCTGTTTATACAAAGGAACATCAAGTGAAATATCTTGAAGTTACAACACAAGAAAAAGATGGACAAAGTAAAAGTATACCTTTTGTAAAGTAAAATTTGATTCAAGAGCAGTTAAAGGTAATCAAGCAAGAAATTCCTTCTTAGCCAATGAAAGAGCATCCAAAATGAAAAAGGAATCTGGAAATCTTGGTGAAACTCTGAATAGTTTTAAGTCCTTTTATACACAGTTTTTATTTTAACTTTGCAATCTTTCAGCTTTCCATCCGTCCATTTTCTGTGCCCGCTGAATCCATGTCTGGGTCACGGGGGTCTGCTGGAGCCAATCCCAGCCTCTTTCAACTTTTTTCATCTTAATTATATATTTTTTAATTTTCTGATTTCCACTAAAAGAACCGATCAGGAGGCATTTTGCTGCATGTTTGATTTGTGTAAATATGGACATGACAAATAAAACACATTTTGCATCTTTTATCTTGTATGTTGCATAAAAACATTACCTCCTGACTGAAACCATAAAACGGTGTGAGAGCCTCCACCTGATAGGGACTGCAGGATTCTTATTCCCTAAACACCCATGTCAACATTTATCAGCCCTGTTGTCTTTTGAGTGCTGGCTTTCCACTCTTTTCACTTAATTCCCTCCAGCAGGCCACGAGGGACAATTAAAGGACATCTTTACTGTCTTAAAAGTCCATATGTGTCCTGTATGGGACAATTAAGTCACATGAAAACACTGAGAAAAAAAGTAAAGCTGTTAAAAGAATGACCCTTATCTGAAGCTGGCGTCTCCCTGTCCGTCTTGAAAGTCCTCAGCATCTTCACGATGAAGAGACAATTCAGTCTCGTCATTCAGCATCACTTCATGTCGCCTTTTCTTGTCCTTACTTTTCTTTAATTCTGCATTTAATGCTTTTAAGATGAAAAGAAAGCCATCTAAATGACATATTGATGTCTGATCTAAGAAATGTCACCATCTTCTCAATGTTTTATTGATCTTTTTTCCTATTGTGCATTTTTCTTCTGTTAATGCTAATCTTAACATTTTTATGTATCTAATAGTATATCTGGTATATTAAATAAATTAAACCATTTCTTTTTCTTTCCAACAAATTCTAAGGCAAATGATATACTTGGTTAAAAAAATAATTGATAATAATAAAATATGCACATAACCTATTATTTCACAAAAATATTAATTTTTGGTATTATGATTACAGGTCATTATTATTAATGATATTCTACATTTGCTATTCATCTATGCAGTTTTAGTTTGACTTATATTATTCATATTAATTATTTTCATATTTTCTTTTCCAAAGTAAATAAAGTAAATCCTGTGTGATCAGAAATAACACATACTTATACATATGTTGTTTTTACTGTGTTATTACACCCCAGTTCTGGATTAATCTGGATTAGTCTTTTTTTTTCATGTAGTTGTTTTTTATGAGGGCGATTTCAGAAAAATATTTATTATAAACAAGACACAATCAACAAGGTTTTAACTATTTCAGCTGAATAATGATCAACTTAAGCTCATCTGTGATGGGAGCAAGTTTTTAGACTCTGATGACAAAAACAGACCTTCCCAAGGTCGGAGTGGTGTTGACTCAAGCGGACCGGTACCACCGGTATCGTGGTGGTATTTGCCAGTTTGATATCTAAGCTGTCACTATTTCACCCCTCACGAGGTCACACTATCTTGTGTCAACAGCTTTTTCTTTTATTCCTACTTGTTTGTGTGTCCAGAGCATTTGTTCAGGGACTGCAGATAAAACTTGTGTCTAACTCAGGAATGTTGATTAACGTGCACTTTCTCCGTCAGGTAACACAATAAAAAGATAAACACGTCAACATCCGCTGTAACCTTTGACCCTTCAGGATGTGACGATTGTGGTCATAAAACATTTCTGCTGCCCGTTGATGAAACACAGGAAGGCAGCATGCCATAAAAGCTTTAAAATCTCTAATTAAGATCAAGTTGCTGGCAGGTTTGTTACATTTATCTAACAAACATTTTGAGAGCATTTAAGATAATAAATGGTTTTAACGTTTTTGTCTGGCGGATTTTCATCCATTAAAAACACAACAGAAATTGTGTGTGGTTAATTATAAAGAGGAAGAGCAGCTCTGCTCTGCTGTAACATTCCCAGGAAAGTGACACGGCAGTGAGGATGACGGAGGTGACAGCTGAGCCCTGGTGTCATCCCGCTGTTATTTCCAGCCACTCACCTCAGCTAATCTGACTTTCGAAAATATCAAATCTATCTCCTGGGTTTTCCTTATCTTGTCAGTGAATGTACTTTCCTTCTTTACGAAGACATGCCCTGAATTTTCTTTGTCACACTTTGCTTCTCGTCGGTCAGCTGCTCTTTTATGATGGTTGTGGGAAACAGACAGAACGTGACTGTTTACGGGCTGTAATTTAGTATAACAAGTTATTTTTTAAAGTGAGAGTTCTGTTCCCTTTATATTACAAGAGTGATGCTCTGCCAGTTGTGTAATTGGTTTTATGGATAATCTATCTGTCACTGGGAGTTTACAGCAGGATATTGGAGCTTTGTTCTTGGATTGTGATCAGGAGAACCTGCTGATCTGAAGTCTGATGACATGAACTTTGATAAAATGACAAAGGTTAAAAGTGTGTGTGCAGATAAGCGCTGACTACAGAGATGCTTGGCTGAGCAAGAAAACAAAGATGTATCTGGTCAGGTGTCACGTAGCCGCACTGGTCCCCGGTGCAAAACGAGGCTCAGTTTCTGCAGTTCCCGACTCTAGAAAGTTGGACATTTTTATGTTTGTTTTTACAATCAAAACATCTCGACAGAAGATTTTTGCCTGACATGAACGTTGCTATAAATGATCGAAAGTTGTAGAATGAACTACAATTTAAAGGCTCAAAATCATTAAATGTTACATTCTGAATGTCAAAAAAGAAAAAAAAAACTATAGATATTTATATTCTAATAGTCATAATACAGAATTGTAACAAATTACACTGTTGACTATTTCGTGAGACAAATTTGAGCAGGATTCAACAAAATATTGTTTAAAGACTGTTGTTAGTCACTGCTGGTCACAGATATGGATAATGATGAAAAAAACACAACCAAACTTAGATAATAACAAAAAAAAAGAAAAGCCTACATGTCATGTAAGACTATATATATATATATATATATATATATATATATATATATATATATATATATACATACAACTTTCAAACAATATAGCCTCATTTATTGATTGAAAGCCTCTTTTTGTTTCTATTTCTCAGACCAGCTTCTCATGCTGGTTGAACCCACTTCACTCCCATGCAGGGTCATGGCCTCCGTCCCCGTTGTCCCCCAGGGCAAGTGGGGAGCGTGCTGAGCTGGTTGCCACTGTGTTACAGGAGCCCACAGAGACGAGTGACCTCCAGCCGTGCACGCTCAGAATCACTCCCACAGTCAGTTCAGGTGCATGGTTCCGGGGTGTGGGAGAAAACTCACACAGGAACTGTGAAACCACACAGACTCCATGCAGAGAAGCCGCCGGGATTTGAACCGGGAACTTCCTGCTGCGCGAGGCCACAGCGTTCAGTAGTCTGACAAGTCACGTCAAAAAAGCAAGGTATTTGTTTTAGAAGCTAAATATTTGGCTCGTCGGCAGATTTAAAAAAAAAAAAAGGTTTTAGTAAACTTACAACCGAGTTAAGACTTTCTCCAGGACGCTTTTAGGGGATTATTGGGAAATTATAAAACAGTAAAAACACAGAATATGAAAACTGACATCCTATGACTTAATCACTGAAATTACTTTAAAAATCGAAATGAATTATCAAGATGTTTGAAGTTTTTGTTAAAGCAGAGTTCAGATACTTCACAGAAGTCCGTCTCGGAGTTGGTGGCTGTTTATGAGAAAATGTTTTTTCTATTTCTGCTGGAGGACTTTATTTGTTCTTTTATTTGACTGTTTTATTTTGATTAAAAATGTTCCAATTTAAAGAGAGAGAGTTTGTCTTAAGTTTCAGAAACTGATCCCCCCTAGCAAAAAAATAATGAATAAAACACTACTGACTCTCTTAAATAAAGACAATAGCAACAAAAACACACACAAATGCAGAACACGACTGGAAATGATTTTTGATTCTGAATTTGAACTCACTTATTCCATGAGCTTTCATTAATGTTTTTCAATACCTACTTCTTTTAAGGATTTAGTGTATGACATCTCTCTTATTTGGTATCTTGTCTTTCCAAATGAGGCGACTGACAGATAAAAGCAAAAGAACAGTAAAAACAGTAATCCAGTCGTTGTCTCTGGTAAAGGAATCCGATTAGTTGTATCAACCACAACAAACCACAACAAACCCACAGTAGAGGTGAAAGTAAAGGAAAATATATTAATATTTACAGATATTATAGAATATTCACATTCATTCACATTCCACAAAGCAAAACAAGAATAAATCATCTCTGGTCATTGGTCAAGGGAATTCAATAAATCTCAGTAAAGACTTTTATTTTTATTTGTTTTTTTGTACCAAAATAGGCAGTTAGAGCAGGGATAAATGTTAGAATATGCTAGATATATATATCCATCTCTGTGATAGCTTGGTTGCATCAGTGCTTTACTCTAACAGACAACAGCACGGTCCCCTGGCTAAAAACACACTGCCAGAGTCACACAGGAAGTCCAGTTCTGTCGGCTCACCAAAACCACTCGTGAACCAGAACCGGTCGGGGAGCACGGGCGGGAAGAAATTCACATTAGCTCAACGTTCTGAGAGGAAGCATTAACATTTTCAAAGCCACTCCTTTATTTGGGTTTAAAAGCTGTCTGTTGGCAGAACCGCCTTTCTGTACGTCTCTGGTCTCCGGTCAGCTCGGAGACGTCGCCTCAGGGGTTAAAGGGCGGTGATGGGGAGTCGGTGGCTGACTAGGTCCGTACGGGGGCTGTCTTACCGAAACCATCTCTGATGTTACGCTGGGTCAGAACACCTCAGGTTAGTCTGGCTCGTGACCTCAACACAAATGCAGTTTTGAGTTGTTACCGAGCAGGAGGCCCCCACAGATGTTAATTTCCTTTGCTATCATGAAAACACCCACGAAGATACAGCCTCCAGCTGGAGAGTTTATGAACAGAGACAGACCGACAGCTCAAACTTTCAAACACAACATGAAAAGAAAAAAAAAGAGAAACCGTTGGCAAAAGAGCCATGCAGAGGGTTACTGGATCATGACCGAAGCTTTTGGTGCCTTTACATACCAGACATACAGCAACTGAGATAAGAGGAAAACCTTCACGAAAAGCTCTCCTCTGACAGCTTTAAATGTCACTGACACAAAACTGTGTCATGTGACCAGAAACACTGAGGGGGTGAGATGCTTTTAGGAAACCAGCCCTCATTGGTGCAACAGAAAACTGGAACCATGATGATGGTGGTGATGATGGCGCTGATCGAGGACGTCGTACACTGTCGAACGTCAGAGCGCTCAACTGATGCCACCGTGGACGTGGGTGACGAAGACACAGATGGAGGTGTGAGATGGAGAGGAAGATGAGAAAAGAAAGGCAGAGTCCTTGTGGGATGAAGCCTCGGAGAGCGCGTACCAACGTTTCTTAAACAGAGAACCCAGGCCTGGATTTATTACATTCTTGAGCAGAAGTTTTTAATTCAATGAAAGATAAAAGCAGAAGTTTTACACAAAAGCAGAAACTTTTACACCCCCTAAAAAATCTGTTTATCAAATTGATCTCACACTTTGTTTTGGATCAACCGAAGTCAAAGGAAAATCTTTTCATTCTTGCAAATTATTTGATTTCATCTGACTTTTATTTCCCTCTTGATCACATTTATTAAGATAAAAATGAACGATTAAATAAATGTGGATTGTATTAATTAGTTTTTTATGACTGATTTGTATTTTTACCCACTTTTCAAGCGGTCTTTTCTGATGTGATGTTTATCATGAATCTGATCTCTTTATTTTTTTAACTGGAGATAAAATCAAATCCTCGTCTCTGCATTTTCTGCTTTTACTGGATTAAATTACTTAGGAATTCATTTGAAGAAAAATAAACTCAAGTGTCCACCATGTTTACATGCTTATATGTTCCTTTTAAATGATAAATCATATGTGATGAGTGAAATAAGCAACATGATGACATTTCCAGAGTGGATCTGCAGTGTGTGGATCTGCAGTGTGTGGATCTACGTTTGGACAGCCATGGTCTCACATGAAACAACCAAGAACCGGTCCTGTGACTCTGCAGGGTGGGTCTTGTCAGGGGTGGTGTTCAGGCACGAGTACTTTGAAGTTTACTTCCATACATTTATAAATGTAACCTACAGAACACACTTACGTATGTTTCAAATGTAACCAACGGAGTGCACGTCTGTGAGAGAGACTTATGAATCTGCCTTCAGTGAAAAACTTGATTTTTGTACTATAACTCTCAGTATTTTGAAAAATATGGAGCCAGAGATTCCAAAGCAGTCTTTACCACTCTTATGTGGTTTAACTTTTGACCCTTGAAAAACAAAATAGGACTATACTACTCTAATTTACTCAATTGTACTCTAATTTAGTTTTCTTTTCAAGTGTATTAAGTCTGCTTGTTATCACAACTGTTTACAAGTGTCTCGGTTTTAAAAATCCTAAATTGATTTTGATTTTTTTTCTTTTTCATGCTACATCACAAAACAGAAGCGTCTCTATACACGGGGCCTGAAAGCCAAAATGCTGGGGAACACTGAATTACAATAATCATTTTCAGCTCACCTAAAGGCTGTGGATAGTTAAAAAAACAAAAAAAAGAGGGAAAAAGTGGAGAGGCGGGGATGAGATATGGGAAAAAAGAAATAAGAAGGGAAAACTCTAAAAAGAAGTGATGCTGTGAGGAGAGACAGACAGACAGACAAACGGAAGGGAATTAGTTCAAGATTTTGTCCCAAAAACATGCTCTTAAAGCTACAGCGTGCAAAAGTCTGCCTCTTGGTGAGAATATTATCATTACAAACCCATACATGAATGCATTACCCTTTGTTAATATGAAAACAACAACAACAACAACAATAAGAACAGTAATGAAAGAAATCAGATAATGGTACACGTTGCCTTGATTTGAACCACCTCCTTAAACATTAAGGAACCGAGCTGTAGGAAGATCCACCGTTACGCTGCTGGGCAGACACGAGTCCCAGATAGTCCCAGATTCGCCAAACTCATGTGCTTGTGTGAATATGGGTGCGAGTGCGTAGCAATGTACAAGAGAGGAAGCAGGCTGATAATAGAAAATTAGACGAGTGGGACGTTTCGAGAGAGCGGTGTGTGCATGAGTGTATTGCATGTGCACGTGTGTAATTCAGAGTCGCTCCTTGGTGGGCACCCAGATGTAAGGACCAGACTGCTCCTCGATGATCTGCTTCACTTGTGAGTATATTTCTTCAAGAGATGAACCTGGGACAATAGCTGCAAAAGAGACAGAAAGATACAAACACTTGAGGAAATGGATGTATATATGTGTTTATATTTATATATACACACACACACATACATACACACACACATATATATATGTATATATGTATATATATGTATATATTTAGACACATATGTATGTAGGTATGTATATATATATATATATGTGTGTGTGTGTAAAATAAGTCTGGGAATTTCCACAAACGGTTCCTGTAGTTCCCTTAGAGGAACTGTTAAATAAATGTAAATGCGTTGGTTTTTCCAGCTGCTGCAGGAACAAAATTTTTGCAAGAATGTTTGAGATTCTAAGTTGCTCATAAAATGGCAGTAAAATAAACGTTTCTGCTCTCATGTGCAACAACGTACAGGACATGTGGTCAGGGAGGAAGAGGAGCAGTGGTTTCAAGCAGAAGAGGAATCAGACAGATGGAAGTCTAGACAGAGGTCATAAACTGAACAAGTTCTTCAACATGTTCAGCTCAGGAGGAAGCTAGCTCCTCTTCTTCTCCCAGCCAAACAGAGCTCCAGCCTTCTCTGGGCTCAGAGCTTCTCATTCACGTCAACAGTCACTTGGTCCATTTCCGTAATGGATGTTGGTGATTTCTCTAACCACATCAGGAGATGCTAGGTCCCCTCCCCCTCCTCTCTACTAGTTCTGCCTCTAGCAGTCAAGTGAAGAGGAAACTGGAGAGGCTGAACCAGAAGAAAAACCTGAGGGTCCAGATTCTGCAGCAGGAGAAGGCTTCAGTGCTGTGGATGCCATCCTGTGTAGCTCCAGCACTAAAAAAAATCCATCCATCTGTTTAGAACGAGTGTAAAGCTGTTCCCCTAACATCCCACACCATGAAGGTCCTGGAGAGACTGAACAGGCAAACAAGTGCTGCTCCGGACCTGCAGCAGTTTACTTATCACCATGCAGCTGGAGTTCAAGACGCCACCGTTTCCTGTTTTTCAACACTGTTATCTGGAGAAATCCCGTCGCACTGAAAATCAAATCTTTGACTTTTTTAATGCATTTAACACGGCCCAGGAAGATGTGAATAATTTAAGTTAAAATGAACTGCTAAAGTGCTAAAGTGGTCTGAAAATGAGCTCATGGTCGCTTCCAACCCTAAAAGAGCTGGACACAGATGGTGCATGTTAAAAAAAAAGCCTGATGCATGCACCGTGCACACGCGTGCCTGCAGTTGCTTTAACTGACCAGTGAAGTACTCCGCGAACTCCTGCTCCAGTTTGACAGCTCTGTCGAAGGTCTTCCTCGCCTGCTCCTCACTTAAACGCTTGTTCATCTCTCTGCACAAAAGAGACACAATGTAACTATCAATCAAAAATGTTTTAGTGTAACACTGATAGCAGGTACCATGTGTCGTTTTCAAAATTCAGAAGGATCTCTGAGGTTCAGATTGTCATTCGACCTTGCAAGAAAACTTCTCAGAGACCTTTAACATTTTGATGAAAGTTGAAACTGTGACTAAACCGAGACCCTGAAAGCATCTTTAGATGAGTCTGTTGAGTTCAAATACTGGGTGTTGTTTCTGTTAGGTGCTGGTGGGGACACTTACAGGATGTTTTCAACATTGCATGGTCTAATGAGGATAGCAATAGGATGGAGGCCTGCCATCTGGAGACGTTTTATCGCGTTCCCTGATACGTCCAGTATGCAGTGTTTTCCCTGCAGGAGACACATGAAATCAGTCCCTGTCCACTCTTTCCCCCCACACTTTCTCCTCCGTTGCTCTGGTGTTTCACCTTGTCGGCGACCTCTTTGACAGACTGAATGCTGGTTCCGTACAGATGGTTGTTGTACTGGCCCGCCTCGATAAACTTGTGTTCCTGAATCTCTCGTTCCATGAGCTCTCTGGAGGACATGAAGTGGTAATCCCTGCCGTCAACCTCGTAGTCTCGTCGTGGCCGCGTTGTGTCTGAGAGTCAGAGGTTTGGTCCAGATAAATCAAGAAAATGTTTTCATACATTTGAAAGATGGAGTGCAGGAAACGGTGCTTTAAACGCCATCTTCACATTACACTTAAGTCTTAAACTTTTACTGATTTAACTTTTTTTCCCTCAGATTTGACCTTCAACTTGTTTAGTTTTACAGATTTATGTGAAGTCATAAAAATGTGCACAAAAAATACGTACTTTATTTATTTTATTTTATGGTTAATTCTCATTAAAACAGTTTCTTCAAGTATAAAAACCAGAATAAGTTCAAAGGTAGCTTATACTAACTTCATATGATTTTAACCAAAAGTACATAAAAGCATCATCTTCATGTGTCAGCATCATAAAAATCACTCCATTTATGTTTTAAGGTTAAGGTTATAAAAGTGCCGTCTCTGAAGTTTCTGTATCTTTTACAAGTCTGTCTTGGGGTCAATCCTGATGTAAAGAAACTCACGTGGGACGCACGAGCCAAATTTATCAGGGAACTCCGAGATGAGGTCATCGTTGATCCGATCTTTCATGGGTCCGAGTACAATGACGGGCCGTGTGTAATTCACTGGGAAACAGCAAACAGAAACATGGTTTCCAAAGTTCCCTTATCCGAGTGAAATCTGTTTCTCTGACTCATTTATGCCATCCCTCAAAAATACTTTAATGGAGCTAAGAATTACAGAAAGTATCTGTTTTACTTGGTTAGACATGATATCAGGTCTGAATCATCCCCAACATTAAAGCTTAAACGTTAAGGGTTAACAGTTATCATCTGGTTATAACGCAAAGCTCTGTTGGAAAAGCCTGAACCCTGAATGGCATTTTTTTTTTTTTTTGGCATTAATGGTATTAATTTTACAACATATGCATATAGACCCAGAGCAAAGAGCTCCAAGGAACAGGATTATACTATCAAGAAAACACAGCAACAATAAAAACTGAAGTTTGACTTTCTATGAGACTAGCTGTTCAGAGGGTTAATAAGACTAATCTTGAGTAAATAAGGTCTTTTTATTCCTAACTACTGTCAATAGATTCATTTAAAAACTTTAAACAGAGAATTTTATGTGCCGTGACTTTCAAACATCTAAGAAGGGATTTGAAGTCTCTGCTGGTAACGGGTCTGAAGATTTAAAAAAAAAAAATTCAAACCAAATAGAGCTCGAGTAAACGGAGCGTAATGAGGAGTCGAGAACTGACCTTCCTGCTGCACGACAGGTTGGTAGGTAAGGCAGGTCTCCTCCTGGCCAGCTGGTCAGACACAAACACAAACGAAGGACACATTTAGAGGGACACCGGTTGTGTTACTGGCACCGCACCATTCTCTGACCCTGTTTTTTGAACTTTTGGAATAAACGTCTTTAACAGATGTTCACATGCACTTAAGACAGAGCCCACAAAAACACATGTGCACATGACACCTGCAAGCACCCACAGAGAAAAACGCACAGACGAGTAGCTGGTTGACGCAGCACAAGTTTGAAACCAAATGAAAAAGGTAAATAAGAGCAGGCAGGGAAAGACAGGAGGGTGGGGTGGGTGGGGGTGGGGAGTGGGTGTCTACACTTACAGGAACTACTCTCACTATCGCTTGTGCCAGAGGTTACCAGCTCTGGAAGGACAAGACAGGTCAGAGTCAGCAACACACACAGACACACAGACACACAGACACACAGACACACACACACACACACACACACACACACACACACACACACA
>JAOWBL010000019.1:10621547-10640255 GCA_028564865.1 Zenarchopterus dispar | reverse complement strand
TTGTGTAGTTGGAGCTGTAGTTGTGTAGTTGGAGCTGTAGTTGTGTAGTTGGACCTCGCTCTTGCAGTCGACTGAATCAAAATGACGTTCACATGTTTCCATTAACCTCCTGCTCATGAACCCGTCACCCCCATCAGAGGGTTTCCTTCCAGACAGCTGATTCCTTCTTAGATCAGGACATCAGAACCAGCACAGGGCGCCGGGTTTAGCAGGAAGCTGTCACTGTAAAAGCCCCAACCTCTTGCCCTGGTTTGGTGGCCCGTAAATACTCAGCTAGTCTTGGATGCCAGCCAGACCTGGGGCTTCCCAGCGCCGCTGACATATTCAGGTTTTTTCTGGTCTCACCCATCTAAAGAGGTTTTACAAGCGTGTGGAGCTGCAGTACCGAACCAAAGAGGTGTTTGGATCTATGCTGAATGACTGACTACAGTTAAAACAAACAACAACAGAGGAGAAAAAAACAATCAAATTAGTGTATGGGGATAATAAGGTGATTATTGAATTGAGTTAGTATCAAAAGACACATTTAAACACACACATATGTGCAACTCAAAACAAGCTTTAAAGTCAGCCAAAAATGTCTGCATTTAAAAAGAAACAAAAATTTAGTCATTTAATACTGACCCCCATTAATTCTACCATAATCATTGGCTCGCATTTGAAATAATGAATTAGGAGAAAAGACGTTACACTGGTTGAAGCTGCGGAGCTGCTGTGGTCCATTTTCACGCACGGGTCCGGTGGTCCGGTAGACGTTTGCTCGACTCCAGACAATCCTTACTGAGTCCAATCTTCTTACAAAGCCATGAAGACGCTTAACTTTTGGTTCTATTTCTCATGAATTAAGGTCACGTGTGACAGCAGCGCTACATCAGTCTGTCAGCGCCGCTGCAGGTCCATATCTCCGGGTTGAATTGTCCCGCAGCTGCTGCACAGATTATCTTCCTCATCTTCTCTGCTCTCGTGTCGTCTCCATTGATTCATCTGTTGGGCCTTCTCAGAGTTACATCATCACACCAGCTGGGTCGCTGCACACATGCACGGCTTGGTGGAACAAAGTAGTAATCAACCGAAATCAGACCAAAAAAGAAAATTAAGAGCAAAAACACCCAAGCTGGATATGTAACCGGCTTTCTGTTTCCTGTCTAAGTGTTTGTTTATCTCTCATTCTGTCTTCACTTCCGTCTTCTTTGTCTGTCCTTAAATAGCTCCACCTTTGTAAAGTCTATTAGCAGCCTAAGATAAGCTTCTTAGGGGGAACTCTTGCTCTCTTGCAGGGCGGTGACATTCGCTGAGGCCAAACAACAACTGCTCTTTGATAAAAGCAGCATGGGATTAAAAACCAAATTAAATCACAGGGAAAAAAAACAATTGGAGTAGATTTATCAAAAATATCTATATAAAGCCAAGCGCATCGACTGTGTAATTGCCAACAGGAAGCAGAAAATCTCTGAATTCAGAAAACGTTAGAAGGCTGGTTCTGTACTTTTTGCTTTTATTTTTAGATATTACTTTCACATTTATGGTTTTCTTCTACAGAACCACCATCAGCTCTATTTTATGTAATTGTCACTGTGGAATAAGCAAAGATGTAAAAACAGTTCCCAGCATTCCTCTCAGATCCCTGAACTTGACTGCCATCTTTTAATCTTTTATTTCCATGAGGTGAACCAGACGAAGCATCTGAGTCTGAGACCAGATCATACGTTCAGCTGTTAAATGCCTCATTGTGATTGAAAATGTTCAACCACCAAATGTGAAGCTCAGAATAAAAAAAAAAAATCATGATTTTCCTGGTTCAGAAATAAATCTGAGTTAAAAACGCCAGATTGTCAGTAAAGTGTGACGATGATTTTTCAGTAAATCTATGATGTTTCAACATCCAAGACCTTCATCCAGTTTGAGCAGCTTTAGTAAGTCTGTTTTTGTCAATACTGAAATCACTATTGTCTAAAAAGATTAGCACAAAACACACTTTACCCTCAACACAAACAGGAAGAGGAAACATTCACCGACTTTCACTCTCGAGCAACAACTTCCACAACGCTGCGCACGTGACTGTAAACACGGAGAAAAAAATCAAAATCACGTACGATACAGCGCTGAGGTCAGTTTAACCCGCCAACAACACTTTAAAGGGACTTTAAAAAAAAAACAACATAAAACAATCCTGTTTTCTCCTCTGTTGGTGCTTTAAGTTTTACTCATGAGTTTACTTTACGTCCTAAGCAGTTTTTATTCAGTCTATTTATTTAGTTTTGAACTTAAAGGAAATACAAACCAAAATTGTACTATGTCAAATAAATGACTAAAAAGATCATTCATTCATTCATCCATCCATCCATTTGTTCATTCATTCATTTATTAATTCACCCAACTATTCATTCATTTGTCCATTAGTTCGTTCATTCATTCATTCATTCATTCATCCATCCATCCATCCATTTGTTCATTCATTCATCTAATCATTGATTCATTAATTCATACATTCAAACATTCATTCATCTGTTCACTCATTCGTCCAACCATTCATTTAATCACTTATTCAACCATTCATTCGTTCATTGATTTATTTATTCACAGGTGGAGTTTATGCCCAAAGCACAAATGACAGAATATTTGGAGACACTTTTTTTTCTCTCTCAATTAATTTTTTTTTTTTTTTTCAGTTTTTCAGAACTAGAACTGAAATCACAAATAAAATGCAATTATTTGCACTAATGAGCATCTGTGGCTTCACATTCAGTGAAACAAGTTCTCTCCTTTCTTGGTCATTTTACTGCCACATGTATTGAAGAAGAGAGTTTTTTAATTCTCCAGAAATGTAAACTTTGATGGAGAAGAAATCTGATTTCTGCACAATTTTACAACTACTGAAATTCATAAATGAAAATCAACTTTATAAATCTGATAAACACACGAGGACCCTGTGAAAACTTCGCAAAAAAAACAAAAAACAACTCTAGTCATGAATTTATGAACTAATTGTCAGCGTCTTGATATCAGTAAGTATTGTATAACGCTGAGGATTTACAAGTTTTCTGATTTATGGAGCCAAAGATAAAACATGCTGTCTCCATGGAGACCATAAAAAAAGTCTGTTGAGTAATGAGAATTCACATCTCACACATATACTGACAGGGTGTCTTTTTCTTTACTTAATTGAAATTGAACTAAAAGTGGCCGAAAGAGTTCAGAAACTGCAGCGACCCAACACCACGAACGCCTTAAACGTGAGATTGTTCCGTCATCGTTGTTTCCACAGTTTTTATGACGCGCCGTCTTTCTCGTTGCTCTTTTCATTTCTGATACGGCTCCACGGCCCGGTCCAAAACACTCCCTGGCATTCATACTTCATAGTAGCAGAGTCCATTCTCACATGTTCAAAGTGCACGTGACAGCTCGTTCTCCAGACATCAGTTATTGGGATCATTTGGGATTGAATCAAGCTCAGTTCAGACTTTTTATTGCTTTTAAATGGGCCGTGCATTTCTGAGGCTGCACATACGTGCATAATGCATGTGCTCGATTCTTCCAGCCTAGTTTTTAGACGTGCACCCCTCCAACCCCCCGCCTGGAGACCAGTCTGTCATCCAGTCAACCAGAGCATCTGTCACGTAGCTACACAACAAGCAAGCATGTGTCCTGTCAACCCAGTTTCTGTCTCTCTGGGTGTCACATGACAGACCAACAGCTGAGCATCAAACATACTTCACAATCAGATATAATCACTTCTATCTGTCATAAATTACACACCACATCAGTGAAATGAACAGTGTGCCCCACTTTGATAATTATGACTAGCTGAAATTCTCATGGTTAAATAAACCTCCAGCTAATCACGCTTCATTTCACACCTAAGATGGTGAGGTAGGTGGGATTCCTAATCAATAACTTTCTAAAGTGAGCTATTTTTATAAGAAAAAAGCCATGTGAGGTTTACAGAACAAAATCCATCTGTGCTGTAAATGTTTGGAGGAGGACGGGATTCCTGCAGTCACTGAAGGACACTGATCCCTGGTCACGTCTCACCTTGGTAGTGAGGATACAGATGCAGTCCATCCTCAGCAGTCCACCCGGGAAACTTTCACCACAACGTCTTCCAGCCGCCGCTCCTCCATTCCACCACTCCGCTGCTTCTTTTCTGTCGGGAGCATCCTTTTTCCCTCTTCTCCTGCCTCCGTCTCAGTCTTCCCCCCCTTCACCCGTCTTGCCATCTCCACCTGCTCTTTCCTCGGGAGCAGAGCGTACTCCTCCGCTAAAACGGAGGCCGGCTCGGGGACATGGCGGCTATCCCGGCGCGCTCCCACCCGCTCTCTCGTTTCCCAGCCGCTGCCTTCCTTTTATCCCACCGGGTCGCCACATTTTGACCTCAGACAGCGCATGGCTCAGAATATATATGTCTGCGTGAGCACGTGAAGCGCACAGAAAAACAGGCGGCATCTAGAGACCGCCGCAGAAACGTGTACACATGGATGAACACTCAGACAGACGTGCACACACACACACACACACACAAGCCCACTACTTTCTGCTGCTTTACCAGGTCAGGTCTCTGGCAGGAGTGAGGGATCAGAACCAGTCAACGGAAACGGCGGTACAGCAGTTGATGTTCCACTTTCAAGTTCTGAACTCGGAGCTGGAAATGCCGCCTGAAGCATCGCGCACTGATGAAATGTTTTCTCATTCAGGCTCCTTTCATCCACAGCGTTACTACAGCCGACGATCGGGGAGGGAGCTGTCAAGCTTCTGATCGCAGAATTTGATCAAAACGCATGTTTTTTAAACTCTACTACGTGTCTGTGTGGGTTGATGGTATACAGAAAATGAAGGAGGCTCCAGCTCAAGTTTTAACAAGATAAACCGATCACTCGCTGACTGTAACACAGACTTTCATTAAAGGGTCGGATCACTGGATGATTTTTAAATGGACATTTGGATTCATCCACAGTTGGCACCAAATCCAACAAAACACAAGCAGGAAATAACAGAGAATACGTGTTTCCAGATGCACAGAAAACAATAAACAACATCAGCATCATCTCCAAAGACGTGCACAATCGACAGCTGATCACACCACAAGACACAGGTCCAGTCCCCACTCCAGCAAGATCCACTTTGATTAACCCACATACACCAACACTTAATAAAATATAACCAAACTGAACCGATTTCTTAGATCGCATTAAATGCAGTATTTACCGATGTTTAAAATCTCTTTTAATTCAGAAAGGAAAAGCCAAATTCTTTATCGTGTCAGCGAGTCTCTTCAGAAGGTGAAAGTCCAGTTTCTTCATATCTACAGGTGAGAGGACTGCTTCTCATACCTCGGTAAACCATCACTGAGTCTTAATCACTCATGGACAAGAGGAACCGGGGTCTCACACATTATTGTTGACAAAACTTTCTTTACTGCAGCACCAGAGAATCCTCACAAATCCACAGCAGCACCAACTACACTACAACCAAGTCAGAGTTTATCAGGGTTATCATGAAGTTCGCTAAAATCAGCCTTTTTAACAGAGCTTCCACAACCCTTTCTAACACAGGAACAGAAGTTGTTTTTTTTAAGTTTGACACCGACCATCACGAAGCTTCTGCGAGGAGACGAGATATATCACTCTGACGTCAACTCCAGATACACCTGCAGGTTTCCGCCGCACTAACACAAAAAGACAAGAGATGTCTTACCTTGTTGGGGGTCAGTGGACTTGTGGGTGGCCTGGAGCGGGCTGGACCACGGCCGGGGCTGGTGGAGGTGACTTTTACTGGCCCGGGGCTGGTGGAGGTGACTTTTACTGGCCCGGGGCTGGTCGGACTGGGAATAGAAATCACGCTGTCTGTAGGTGAGCCCTGAAAACTGTCTGTTATTATTCGCTCCTATCTGCGTAAATATCTGCCCTTGAACATTGTAGCATTCATTTATTTTTATTTAGCAAATCATAACACGTGTCAGATGATATCCTTCTGTGTCTGCTCATCTGCAGGAACAAAAAAACCCCACAAATTTTATACAAGATGAATGTTTTTTTTCATCATTCTGAGCAAAAAACGAATGAGAGCTACGCTGGTGCAACAAAGACACTGGGAAAGAAAATTATACCTACAAGAAAAAAAACCCACCATATCTTCTTACCCAGAATTCCTTGTGTGCAGGTATAAAGTACTTGTGCTTTTTCTGAACACTTCAAGTTCTGTCACACCAAGCATCATTCACCTGAAAGCCAAAATAACATAACACACCTCTGTCTCGCTACTCTGCTTGGCTTGGGAGGAGGACTTGCTGGGCTTGGACCACCAAAGGTGAATTTGCCATCGCTTGGACTTGTTGGACTCTTCCTGGAAGTGGCGCTGCCTGAGCCCGGGTCCGTACTGGTTGGGTGTGGGGCAGAGACAGCGGCTGTGGCTGCACTGACACCCGGGCTGCTGCTGGGACTGCTGCTGGGGGTAGGTTTGTCTGGAGTGGGCGGAGTCACCAGGCCTTGGATGGTGCCGGAGACGAGAGCAGACACGGTCACCAGGTTGCGGTCTGGAGACTCGGGAAGACTCTGTGGATTTACTGAGGTTTCCGAAGAGCTGATGGGAGTAACGTGTGGCTTCGTCCCGTTAAGCGCCACTCCATGAGAGGTTTTTGTGGGGCTGGTGGGGGTTTCTGCATTGTGCACAGTTCTAGTGGAAGATGCTGCGGCGGAGGGTGAGGAAGGTTTAGAAGGCTCTGCCTCTGGTGATCTGGAGACTCCAGGCTGGCCAGGAGGAAGAGGAGCACGGTACTTGACTTTGGCTGGCTGTGACTGGCTTGCTCCAGGAGAAGATGGCTTCGATGGAGGTGTTGCACATGGGACTGGAGGAGCACGAGACTTGACTGATGTGGGTTTAGAGGTTATGGGCTTGGGTTGGGGTGGTTCACCAGGAGCTTGAGGGCCCACAGGGACAGGGGTGGGCTGTGGCTGGGCTGAAGACTCCGCTGGAAGGTTGCAGGGAGCAGGAACCTTCCCAGGACTATCAAGCTGGTCCTCAGAACCCTTGGTGTCTGCAAGTATGGTGAACTCATAGAACTCCTGGATATCTGGAGAAATCAGAGCCGTGATTAAGAACTGCAGAGATTACATGTTTGCAAAGGAAATATGATAAAATGTCTGAAGGGATGAATGAAAGCAAAACTGCATAAAGAAGTGTACTGTGAATGCACTTTATTTAAAAAAAAAAAGGTTAAACCTCATCGGACTGCACTGGACAGAATTATAATTGAAGGTAATTGAACCATATATATATATTTTTTTTTAAGATATTGTAAATTTGTATTAGGAAAACTGAGAAAAGTTAAGAAAATTGAAAATTTTATGGCTGCTTGAGACATTGCAGATACTATATTTGGCTTATTAAACAGCTTATTTAAATAATGGGAAGAATGCAATTTTATGAAAATATGCTGTAGCCTTAGAGTTTCTTCAAGTTTTAAACGTTACATGATAAAATGCACTAAAACCTTCAGGGCTCTGAACTCTGACTTTGGATCGGAAGTGAAACAAAACATGGCCATGACGCCCTCTAGTGTCAACTTAGGAATACTGCCCTTTCCGAGAACAGACACCCCACGGCCCCCCACTTCAAATAGGGTGAGTTCATTCAGTCGTTTCCCTTACTTTAAAATATTAAAAAAGACCAAACAGACTAGATCAGGAAAAATTTTAGGGTCACAAAAAAAAAAGAGCTGTGGGTGAGAACAAAACAAATGAAGAAAAGAGAAATGTGTGAAATCATGTCCCAGAGAAACACATCTGCATGATCAAACATGGTCCACAACAGAAAACGGGAGGTTTTGAACTGCATGTCAGAACCAAACACTGTTCCAGTCTACAACTTGAACAACCCAGGAGACAACACCGTAACGGGTCAAAGTCAACAGGAAGTCTCAGGTTTGGCGTGGCAAAGAGAGAGACGAGCATTTCTGGGAAAAGTGAAGGTGCAGACACCCGAAGCGACAGTTCGCCTTCCTCATGCTTGTGCACGTGCTTGCCTGGCGTTTCCCTTTCAATAAGCAGTTTAAAATAACAAGAAAACTTCCTGTTTTAACTATTAACACATGGTTGCACAATCTTCTAATGTGTGTGAGTTTTATGAGCGGCTCACGACACACCTAGATCCTCTGAAAGGCCCCTTCTGGTTAGTAATCCCGTGATAAATCAGCCTGACAATGCTGTAAACATGACTGACAGAAGACGAAGGAAAACTCAGCTACTCGTCTTCTCTTTGGAGAAGTTTCATCTCTGACTGCAGACATGCAAGAAGACAGATTTTTACTTTCAAACATTCCTGACAGGCCCAACCTAATCCCACAGCAGCCGGACTGCAAAACCAGAGAGAAGTATGTAGCACGCACACATCCAGACTCTTTTCTGGGTGAAGATGATCACGATGGCGGTTTGGGGATTTGGTTAAACGAACCCTTTCAGTGGAAATACCTACATAATTCCCTATAGACTGAAATTCCACAGAACAGGTTTGAGAGCAGGTGTTCTTACCCAGAAGAGCAGTAAAGAGTTGACTCTGGAAGACGCTGATGACTCTGTCCAGGGACTGCTGCAGCTGCCGGTCCTCCTCCACCGGGCCCTTCTTGCTCAGGTTCTGCTGCCTCTGGTCCAGTTTGAGTCGGTACTCCTGAAGCAGCTCCAGGGCTCGCTTGGCATCTTACCACAGCGTATAAAGAACACAACGCACACTTTTAATGGCAACAAATGAAATAAATAAATCACAAAATTCCCCGAGCCCTCTGGAGTCAGAACAGGGAGAAGCTGCTAACTGAAACGAGTGGGCTGCAGCCGGGCCTCCTGTCATGAGTGAGATTTCAGAGGTTCTGCTGGCTCATGTTGAAGTCACAAACCACACTCATGATATCTGTTATTTTATTTTTGTGTATTTTGTGTATTTTGCAGTCAAAGTGAGTAAGTAGTCAAAAAGCACATTTTTCTTGACTAAGAAAACAGCAGGAAACATCTTTGTCGTGTGGGAACTGCATTAGTCGCATAACTTGTTTATTTTTGGCTCTTTTGAGTCGTGATAACATAAAGAAGAAAAAAAAATCTAATTCTACCTAAAAAGTCACAGAAAGTTCAAGAAAACCGCCTGAAAGTAAAAGAGGATATCAGCATCAAATGCAAAACGTGTGCAATTAAATTCAGCTTTTTTCCCAGAAAAAAAAGGTGAATTTTGGTGGAAAACATTGAAAAAAAAACACCTTATGTTTCTTTAGCCTGATTGGACAACACAGCACAGTCCTGAACTCTGATTTAGTCTTTATATTAAAACTTGCCTGCAATTTGGGGGGAAAAACGGTGTCATTAGGAATTAACCGACATGGTTCAGTATGATGAAGATGATGATGAAGATGAAGATGATGAGCTGGGGACCTGGAATTGTTTTCGTGCCAACAAAGCTCCATCTCACCTCTTTATAAACGTGAACATGCTGTCAGAAATGTTTGAGTCCATTTGTAAACCTTAAAGTGGTTCTTTACGCTGGGCGGGTTTAAGTGTCCAGGGAAGTCCTGAAGTCCTGTTTCTCTCAACAGCTGATCAAACCGGAAGTGCTGTTAATTACCATCACGCTTTACACCTGTCAGTTTTACACCTGTGTGTGTGTGTGTGTGTGTAAATCCCTCATGAACATGAAATCTGCTTGCTCACGCATCTACCAGCACATTTCCAGGAACTATACGTCCACCCACTGCGCCAACCATTCGCTGCATCCATCCTTCTACAACTTTGATCGCGAATAAACGCGCCACAGTTTGAGGGATTTTCCACGCTCACGCCGCTCGCTCAGTGGATTTAAGGCTTCAGTTTCGAGTATTTGAACAACTTCGTGTTGATTCGAGCTCTTCCATCAACTCAGCCTTCATTCGCGCTTATTTCTGGAAGGAAACTAAATATCTGCGACCAAACACGAGAAAAGAAGCACCGAGACTCCCGTGAAGTGGGGTTTAGTTACCTTTCTGTCGCACGGGCATGGTGACACGCTCCTCCCGAAGCTCGCGCCCCGTGGTGCCGTGGCAGTGCGTGCGTTATTACAGATGTGCGCGTCTGTGCTCCCTCCAAACTCAGAAACTAAAGCCACCCACGCAGCGCCCCGCAACAATGCGCTCTTGTGCGCAAAAGAAAAACTTCACCGAGTGACCCACAGGCTGTCAGCCGCCGCGGCGCGCTGCGTGGACTTTAGTACCCACAGCACAAGTGGTATCGCCTGAGTTTTTTTTTTTTTTTTTAACTGCCTCTCTCTTTCACTTTGCCTCGGCCTCGATCCTTTTGGCCAAACCAGTTCCCCATTTCTTCCCCGAGTGTCTCAACGCTGTCGGACCGGTCGGACGGTCCTGTGGGATGAACACACACCCACACTCACCTCCAAATGCCACTGAAGCAGGTATGAGAGGCTCTCCATAAGAAGCTTGTGTCCTCCAGGCATTGTCATGGTAAACAGCTGTATTGTGTGCCGTGGATAAAAGCCTGCTCTATTCTCGGGTGTCCACTGAATCCACACCTAATCCAGTCAGGGCTGAGGTGAGATTTAGGTTCACAGATAGTCATCTCACTCCTGCAGTAAACACACTTAAGCTCCTTTCTCTTGCTTTTAGATCATGTATATTCATGGTGCTCATCCACACACACACACACACACACACTCCAGATGAAGGCATTCACTGAAAGGTCACAGGTGTGACTTGCCTTCTGGACAGATCCCCCTTGTGTGGGTTTTGGTGGTGTTATTGTGGTAAAGCAGGTATCGTGTTTGAGTGGAAAGCGCTCTGTATTGGTGGTTTGTTTGTTTGTTTGTTGGCTCGGATCTGTCCGCGTTTTTACGCCTTCTTAGCTGACAGAAAATCACACGTTAACATTTCCCACATCAACCAGCAGCGCGGTGCCAAAAGTCGAGGGCAAAGCTGCATCTGAGATGATGCTCAGGCTGGATTCCCACGTAAAAGTTGTTGTCCTGCGTATTTAAAGGTGGATCCAAGTCTTGGGCGGGGGGGTTAGGGTTATCCAGGATGTTGTGCTTTTGCTCTGTCAGCAAGTCTCAGGGATTTCATTCACAACCTTCCCATCTCGTCTTCTGACTGATTCTGCCTACTTCCAAACGATCTGTTCTGGTTGAGTGGGTGGGTGGGGTGTAGTGGGTAGGCTGTCTTCCACCTGAGAAGATGCTGAATGGATCCCCAATCACTGGTGCTGAAAATGCTCCTGCGTAAGACACCAAAGAAACCCACGTTGCTCTCACTGCCTCTTCCACTCATGAAGCTGGTCCCCGTGGCCAGATAACCGGGGAGGTTGTGTCCAAAAAAAACAAACTATACCTATGCTAAATCAATATGTACCATAATGGTGTCCCCTGTAAGAAAAATAAAAAGTAAAAGAAAGAAATCTGCTTTGAATAAACGTTTTCCACTATTCCACATCAACTCTGGAAAAAATAATACCCAGGAAATTATTTCACTGGATGAAAAGTTAGCGTGGGATGATGACTAACATTTCTTCATCTTTTCTGGGAAATTACATTTATATATTAAAAAAAAAACAACTTTCGACACTTTCTAAATCATAAAAACAATGAGTTTTTGGTGAATCCTGACGGTACAGTGTAAAGACACCTCACACCACATATATATCCACTCCACACCTGAGCAGGTGCACCAGGTGTAGCTGCTAAAGTCGTTTTGATAGTAAAGAACTTTGCTTTGAAAAGCAAACTAAATTCGACACAGAATTTGGATATTTTAAGCTTTTTGCTCATTACATGAGATGAAAGCTTGGTTTAAAAATGGCTTCTGAGTCTTTTTTTTCCACTGATCCTCTGAGGATTTACTCCCCAGCCTGCTGAACCATCCTGCCAGTTTGAGCTGCCCGTGTTTGCATCAACATTTTTTTTTACACGTTTTCTTCCGCTGAGTATCGGGGAAACAGTATTTCTGATTTTAGGAATAAATAATGAGGTCCCCGTTCTCGTTTGAGCGCTGTCAGTTCAGTCCTGGCAGTATGTAAAATACATCCCAGACCTATTTACATACTTGTTGAACAGAGAGGAAAGTGAGATTGATTTTCCCATCCAACTCTGGCGAACAAGCGGATTCCCCCAATGATGGACTGGACTCGGATGGACAATAATTGTACAACTGGAATTATTATTATGAGTATTATGATTTAATAATCATGATCATACGGATGCCCTATAAAGACAGATACTGGTGTAGAGAGAAATAGGAGGAAGGTAAAATCACAAAGGCAAAGTTCCTGCATGGTGGCCGCGTTGTGTTGCCTGGAGGCCAGACAGTAGAGCAGTTGTAGCAACACTTCATCACTTTAGCACACATACGCACACATACATACGCACACATACATACGCACACATACGCCGGCAGCGGCTGAATGCAGGTCATAGTCTGTGCTATTGTCATCGATCTGGATCACAAGAGCTTATTGACTGCTTTGGTGGGGTTCAGATTAAAAAAAAAAACCTCTGGTTCCACATCCACACACAAACACTGGCATGCAGATTCCAGCAGAATACACCCATCAGTGTGGGCAGAGATTCATGCATGACTGTGGAAGTGGGTTGAACCCTCAGCATGCAGAAGTATGTTCGTCTGGCTTAAAGCGACGTGGAAAAGAGGAAAGAGAACAAAAGGGTGTCATTGTGCGTGTGCGCGCCCGTGCGATGTGAGGCTCCATTGTTTATTGTCGGCCCGCTGGGGAGATGTTCTGCAGACGGTTCTGATGCCAGGAGAAGAGCGGGGAATGGTACATGTGAGAAGACAGAACATCTAGTGATGCCCGCCGTGTTTACTGAGCACATCGAAAAGTTACAGAAAAAGCTTGGCTTCCAAACATACACAAACGTAGCATCATTTCAAATTAAGTAAACATTCTCCAGAGAGGTTGTTTACTGGCATGTTTATGCGTCAGAAACCTTCTAATAAACAATGTTTAGGTGGATGTTCTCACTGATGGATTTTAGACAAAAAGGAACAAATATAAAAAAAAATCTTCACATGAAAATTATTCAACCATTTATGATTTTTAAATGGCAAAACAACAAATTTGTTCATTTGAGTTGTACTGAATGATGACGGGATGGATTTTAATAGACTGCTTCATTTATCTGAAGTTAAAGGTTAATAACTAATATAATGTGGTGAGGATAATAAAAGCTGCTTAAACATTTATGAGCCCTGAAAGCTTTTTACTTACACGTGTTTGGCTGTGAAAAATGATGTTTCAATGCCATTTATTAAGAAAAAAGCCTTCCGTGTTGGTTTATGGTTGTATGGAGGTGTGTTAGCAGCTGGTTATAGTGGAAACCTTCCCACTGCTGTGGGTTACTGGAACCGGATTGTGAAGCTGGGAGATAAACTGGTCCTCCGTGATCTGCGGCCACGCGGCGGATGAGTGTCGAGAAGAGATGAGATGGGCGGATGAGGAGGGATGAAGAAGGATCCGGGCTGTTAAATTAATGGACAGGAAGACAAAGGAGCATCTGGAGCGATGAGGACAGGCTCTGCCGAGTTAAAACCACACACATAATCTTTATCACTCCTTTTTTTATGTTGCTATTGCCTCACTCTCTCGCTTCATGTCTTTTTCTTCATCGCCCTTCATCGGTTTCTTATTTGCCTTTTCATATATTCTCCTGAATTCCTCTTCCTCTCTTCCATCCCTGTCACCCCATCTGTTTTTGTCTTCTTCCTTTAACCCCTTTTTGTCCTTCCTCCTTCTTCTGAACTTTTCTTTTCATTTGAATCAGATTTTATTCAACTCAATCTCTTCTTCTTCCCTTCATCTCTTTGGTTCTTTCTCTCAACAAATATGAGGACATAAGAGCAGAAAGAGAGCTGTGAAATGGACCATAAGAATAAAACATTACCAATAGTGACATTTTTATTATTTGTACAATAGAGACTTTAGTACATTATTCAAAACACTTCTTATATACTGAAAAATGGTACGTCCCAAAGCCCAAAATGGCTCCAGTGTAATCGCTGCACAGCATTTTTTTCAATTTTATACATATATTATTTTTTTTTTTTGTAAAAAGTGTATCTTAAATAGTATGTACAGATAGCATCTGCAAAATGCATTCTAAACACATGATATATATTATATATACTTCAGCAATTACATTTCCCCGCATCAATACTCAAACTTAAAACTGGAAGGATTTCAGCTTGCATGTGCAAATAAATAAGGAAATAAATAGTTCTTGTAACTAAGCAACTTAAACTTGACAGTATTTCTTTCTTCAGAGGTCAAAGTACTTTTTGTCACACAACAGAAGAAGCAGCATTCGAGTTGGGTAGGTGTAAGTACTGCAGAAAGCGTGGGGTACATTCACAATCAATATGAGTCGTTTTAAATCCGATTTCATTCACAGCTTATGTACATCGACACCACCCTCATGTGTTCGGCTCTTATGTTGTTTAAACACATATAAAATGACAGTTTTTATATTCATATACATATATATAATATATATTTGTATAACACAAATTCACAATTACAGTAGAAATACATTTTATACAGTTTTGGATAGTACATGTGTAGATCTCCGAGTCATACTGTGCGTACATCCATCCTTTATAAAATATCACAATTTTGGAGCAAAGCTAAGGTATATCAATATATTTATAAAGAATTACCTGAAATATGTAGTAAAAAATAATTATATTATCAAACTTTTTTCTCTGTTATCATTATATCTTTCACATTTCAAACTCTAAGTAGGGTCAGGCTGATTCCTGTAGTTCAGTCCTTCCAACACATGGTCAAACTGTGCCATTTTGTGTCCTTAACGCTGAATTAATGGAAGTCGAATACGTTATTACTTTAACCAGGGGCTGACACAAAATGGACACAGGATGTCAAGTAAAATTAAAAGACAGTGAGTAGTTTCGCTCTGGCTCAAACGTTAGGTTTTATACAGAAGAGAAGAAAAAGCCTCACTGCCAGGAAATGTCTTGAAGACGAGTGTTGCATCTACACGAAGGCAGAAAATGAACCTCCTCGCCGTTTTTAGAGACAGCATCTCTAATCTGACCGTCCATCTCTGCTGGAAACATCCTAAACCGTCTTTACATCCCAGGCAGAGCCAACCTCAAACATTCTTCACTAACTCTCACTGCTTTTCTTTCAGGCCTGCAAATCCAAACGCCCGTGCACGCCCGTGCACGCCCGTGTACGGGTCACCTGTAACTTTGAAAATTCAAGTGCAACTAAAAACTGTTGTGGCACAGATCCGATCTTTCCCTGAAGAGGTGGACGTGAAACCAGTGCAGAGTCAACAATCGAGACGGAAAACCTGGATGTCACACCTGACTGATTCTTGAGTGGGATCTTCCCGAGGTCAGGACAGAGACGGGAAACTTCAAGACAGCACGTGAGCCTGGAAAATGTTTGTTGAAGCTGAGTCAGCAGTTAAAAACCAGTTTCCTGATTCGCTGTGAGCAGATCGGATCTGAGCCACAAGGAGGTCAAACGCTGATGCTTTGAACCTGTGTAAACAAAATCAAGAAGTGGTCGAGGGTCCACATGGCACGAAGCGTGAGCGGCTAGACTCGTTTAGAAAAGCTGGGCGTCAGTGATCAGACACCAAAAAAAAAAAAGAAAGGATAGGGACACTGCTGTGGGAAAAGCAGAAGATGGCACGGGTAGTATCACAGGTGTGTTATTCTTTTCCAAAATCAGTTTGAGTGACAGACCGGGGGTCCGTCGTGAATCAGTGCATATGTGTTGTACGTCGGGCCGTGGAGGTCTTCAAGTGTGTTGGTTCGTGTGCATGGCAGTGTGTGTGTAAACATTAACATGACTCGCTCCAAAGATGGCACTGCAGGACGAGTTAGGCGCCGCTGAAAAGCTCGATGGGCGGGCCCTCGGAAATATTGCTTTAGCTCTTTTCAGCGCAGCTGTGCAAGCAACAGCTTCTCAAACGCAACACGAGTCGCAATCATGAACTATGAAAAGTGTCTTCTATACAGATAAAATAGTGATATACTTTAGAAAATCATCCATATGGAGAAACAATCCCTGTAGGAACACAGGGGAGAATTCAGAATATAGTTTATCAACAAGAATTATATTAATCATAAACTTTTAAGGCCCGTTCAGGCCCTGTTGAGAGTGTAGCTTTAGAAAGCCGAATCTTTGTACAAAGTATACAAGGCAGAAAGTCTTAAGTTTTCAGTTTCTGTACACTAGGTACACTAGGCAAAAAAGAAAAAGAAAAAAAAGAGAACAAGGACAGCAGGAAGACTATAACACAAAACAGCAAAAAAGAGAATAAAAGGAATATTAAAAGAAAGGTGAGGAGAAAGAATAAAATACAAGAGAAGAGAAAACAGAATAATGAAGAACGAGGAAAGTGAGCAAGATGCTACATAAATAAATCATTTAGAATCCACAATGAACAGCAAAAAAAAAAAAAAAAAAGGCAGTAGAGGAACACCAAAAAAACCCAACTCTAAAACTAACCAAACAACAAGAACTAATTAAAATGACCAATCTGATGACTGCCTAATGAACAAACCAACCCCAAAATCCAAACTGCAGCAGCCGTGTAGTGCAGATCCCCTTGTGGTTCATCCAGCTGTCAATCAGATTCCTGATATTCTGGTAGACTTAAGAGCCAATCTGTTTCTATGGTACATTTGGCACCGGTATTTGCCTTTGGTCCAGCAATAGGCAAATAAATGTCTGTGTGATTCTCAAAATAGGTTAAAAAAAAAAAAGAAAGAAAAAAAAATGAAAGGCGGCTCATAATACAGTTCCACAAGCCTCCAGCAGAGGGCAGGTGGGGTGGTTTTGGATGGTGATGAGCAGAGAAGAGAGGCTTTGCTGTATTTGAATGTTTGCTAGAAAACTATTTCTGGCGCCCGCCGCTGTCCCTCAGAACCACCAGGTCCACCGTCCGCCGGAAACTCTTCAGCAGAGAGACGGCTGTCCCGTGCTCCATGTGTAAAAAACTATGTCCATTGGCCTGCAAGGCAAACACGCAGCACAGTCAACAGCATGTGTGCGAGTGCGCTCGTATGAGTGCATGTGTGCTGCAGTTTCTCCATACACGTGTGTGCATGTGAGTGCTTGTGAAGGGATGGGGGGTGGGGGTGGGGGGTGTCAGTGCCATCATTATCTCAGTAACACATCACTGTTGGGGGAAACAGAGGGAGGAGGAGGAGGAGCTACACAGTCATGCTGTAGAAAGAGAGGAGTAAAGACAAAAAAAAGGGCTTTCAGGTGAGTTCATCCAGCTAAGCTGCACATCTGTGGAGAGAAGATGAAGACGAGTGGAGGAGGAGAGGAACGAACAAAAGATAGGCAACATGAAGGAAAGGGAATCTTTTACTCCAATCTGTGACATCTTATTTCATTAAAACACCACCAATACGTCACTAAATTTAATTATTACAGCCCTGAGCTTTGGGACTCAATATCGAACTATTTATATTAAACATAAAAAAAGGATTCATAAAATGCCAAGAGGGCAATATATTTCCACTGGGTTTGATTTGTGTTTATTGATTTAATTCAAATGATTTACATGGTGGCTGGAGGGTATTAAAACAGCTGCTTTTGCTTCTGTGAAAATGTCCCTGCAAAGTGTGTCGATACATAAATTTACACTTGTTCGTTTAAAATGCACATGTTACTTTATATTTGTGCAGGTAAGCAATAAAGTTTATGTCAAGAAAGTTGGCCTTGATGCAGCTTGGAGGTTAATTTCAGCCTTTTGGCCACATTCAAAGTTATTCATGTAGGATGTTTAGTCAGGAAAAGAAAAAACATTTGTATGATGAAAAAAGCTTTCCAAAGAAAAAAGCAAAGTAGCGTGGTTTTATCATGTGATCAGCGATTAGTGGTGGGGTTTTGGGATCTGGACCCTCTCATCAGCAGGACATCAAAATCAAATCGAATTTAATCAAATTAAATTAAAAAATGGGGTTTACCAGCAGGTGTCACCACATTAGGAATAACTGGAATTCCTAGAAGTTTGTTCTCCCTCTGGGACCTCATTTTTTTACTCATTTTTCACTGGGGATACAGGTTGCAAACAGAACCTGTAACTAAGGTTGATGAAAACAAGATTTGAGTTCACAGTTATCGTCTGATTCCCTAAATTACAGTCAGAGGTCACCACTTGATCATTATGTGTGAACAACTCAAAGACTCAGCTAAGACACTCACAAACACACCTGTGGGCTATTCCTGAGAAGTGGCAGATATTTAACCCTTAGAGATCACGCAGAACAGATCTATACCGGATACAGATCCCTGATAAATTCCCAAGGGAATAATACACAACTAACTATAAGGACATCCGGTGTGTGTTCATATTTCACATCTTCCAGCGTTACTAAATGCCCTTTTTTTTGTTTTTGCGTTTTTTAAATCTGTTTTCAAGTCAAAATTATGATTAATTTTGTATCCTTTCTTTTTTTTAAAAAAATAGATAGCAATATTTGGACAGAACTTACAAAACAGACTGTTTTTTTTGGTTATTTTGTTCAAAAACTAGCTAAAATTTGAATTGTGACACATTTTCTTGACAATAGATAGTAAGTTAAATAAAGAATAATTTAATTGCTGTTCAAATATTCTGCACACTTGAAAGTCAGGTGTGTTCATATGTTGATGAATACACACACACACACACACACACACACACACACACACA
>JAOWBL010000019.1:10608031-10621442 GCA_028564865.1 Zenarchopterus dispar | reverse complement strand
ATATATATATATATATAAAGGATTATCTAGATTGTATTGAACGAAAGGATATAGCCTCTATACATTTTAACAAAGTGATGGAACAAAGCAGCCTGATTCTTCAGAGTTACTACGGTTAACGTGTTAAATATTCGGAGCTGCGACAGAGCAAGGTTTCAGGAGACGCACATAAAACGCCAAATCCCAGTATGAATAAGCAGCTACTTTTTTTAATTACTGAAGATGTTTTACTCAGTTTCAACTCTTTCTGTAGCACAGACAACACCTACTCCCCTTGTCTACTAGTTCATCACTTTACCCATGTTTTGATTTTTTACCCATGTTCTAAATTCATCATAGCACATCTAGCTTGCGCTGCTCATTTCATCCTCTCAGAACAGAAAAAAGTAGACCCAAATCTTTCTGGTAAAATGTGTCCTCCACTTCACCTCAGAGCAACGGCATGTCCTCAGGCTTGAATTAGTTCCTGTTAATTTTCACTACTGAATCAGTCGACAGAATACATATTTATATTTTTCCATTGATAACCTTTTCTGTTCTTCTTTTATTTATAAATGAGCTTCAGTAACTTCAAAAGCCAGGACATTTTAGAGTTGAAAAATAAGTTACTCGTATACAGTTGACCGACCAGAGCTTCTCAGTAAAAATGTTTATTATTTTTATCTGGTAAATGTTCTGATGACGTGTTTCAAATATCCATTTTAACCTATGTATCTGACTAATGCACAACTGATGTGCACTCTCACTTCTTGCTTCTTCTTTCAGGCATCCTGACAGACGGGAAGACAACAACAGAGGTAGTTACAACCACTTATGGCTACCATGTTGTCTCTAAATGCCTTAACAACATAGGCTCTTCAAGTTTTTAGGGTCATATTAAAATAAAAAAAAGCAAAACCTTTTGGTTAAATGTTTATGGCCGGTACCAGCTAATGATGACAGACAGAGGGAAGAGGAGGCTGTGCCTCATGTTCGTGAGCGGAGAAAATGCTTGTATCTTTGACTTGTGAGCACCTTTGCTGTGACGGCTGCACTTGCACAGCTGGAGAGTTTTAAGATGTCAAACTAACTGTATTTGACAAGCAAACGACAGGAGACGCTCACTTTTGTCCTGCTGAACGCCCTGGTCACTACGTGAGGATTATGAGGAGGTGGGGGAGGGGTTCGTTCGATGACAGGTGGGAGGAGGTTACCTGCAGTATCTTGTCTCCAGGCTGCAGGGCGGAGGCTGCGGGCCCGTCATGCTGTACCCTAGTAACAAAGATACCCTATAAGTCAAAATGATACACCGTTAGGACAACACAGGGACACGATGGTTTAGAATCTTTGCCTTTGTCATGCTTATCTCAATATCCCCCACAAAAAAAGAAAAAAAGAAAAAAAAGAAATCAAATAAAATAAAGTTGAAATTACATTTCTGCCAAAAAAATATGTGGCCAGTTTGAAATTTAGATGAATGCAAAAGTACCACTTAAAACAAAACTGCTAACATTTATAGAATTGTAAAATAATAGCACTTTCAGTTTATTTTCTGTTAGAACACATCTTAAAATGTGCAAATATAGAGTTATTTGTTCCTCTTAAAAAAGAGCTATTCTTACAGATGAGGACTTAGCATGGACTAGATATTATTTTAGAATGAGAGAAAATAAATCTACAGTACGTTTTGAAAGAATAGAAGAAAAAGAAAGTGTGGGATAAGTTCTGGCTGAGGAGCGTAAGGTCCAAATAAATTTGATCCCCCATATTTTCTCTCAATAACCCAAGGCAGAGATTGTAAAAACACCAACATCTTTTCACCGAGAGCTGAAAGATGTTTTTGAACACAGAAAGTGCTGGACGATGCCGTTGTAGGGACTCAACATGGTTCAACAAGTTGTGCACGTGTTGAACACACAGTAGTGAGCTGGACAGATAAATGTGCCACAGAGGAGTGTCACCATTTAACAAAGAACAGTATGATGGAGCAGTGGCAGTGCAGCAGCACGTCCACTCCACGGTGTATGAGTGACTGCAGCAGCAAACACATATACTGCATGTTAGTAAAAGTTGTTACAGGCGGTAACACTGACAGTCATACAGTGAGCCTCATACAGGTTTGATAATCTGCTTTCCAATTGGTTTAATTTAGCATGCAGTGGTGCACACATGCAAGTAAATTAATGTTAGCCAGGCGCCGAGAGGTTTTACCTCATAACAAAATGCATCACATTTTATATGGAGCTCACTGTAATTTACAAATTATGTTATTAGCTGCTGAAATAGTACAGCATTAGTAACAACATTTAAAAAGTTACACACTATGAAGCAGTAGCACACAAAGCTGTAGCGTCCTGCAAAAACCTCCCATTTTTAAAGTCTCATCTGCTGGAAACTTGGAAAAAAAAATGGCCAAATTTAGCATTTAGACTGAGGATGAGGTTTTTGCAGCTACATAGAAATTTAACTCCAAAAGATTACAGTTAGTAGATAGGTTTGATATAAGTAACAACTGAGCATGAAACAACAGTGTATCTTAAAAAGCAGGAACATATTTTTGAATGTTCAAATATTCATGACCAAGATCTGACAAAAAAAAAGAGAAAAAAAACATGTTCAGATCCTTAAAACGCCCTCCTTTATTCTAAAACTGGACCTGAGAGGTTAATTTACTAAAGTCTGGCATGTCAAGCCAGTAAATATACAAACTTAGTGTCTTTATTCTGTATTACTGGGTCCTAATTAGGTGGAAATGAAAGTCCAGCGGCTTAGAGGGCTTCAGCTAGACTTTGAAGTCAAACTTGCATCATTTCCTTCTCATATACTTTATGACTTATCAAAAGAAACCATCAGGTAAGACATAATTTAAACTCATCAACTTTTTAGACTTCAGACTTTTCAATAATCCTCCTCTCTCTCAAATAATAATTTATTGGTAGTTTATGATTCTCAAGTCTGGTCTCCCACTTAAGAATATTTGCTAATTCTGCATGTTTTAAATAAGTCCCAGCTACCTAATACTAATTGTTATTATAAAGACTGTTTATTAAACTGGATTCTAGATGCCGTGTTTGAACTTTAAAATCTTACAATATTCATTGGTAAAGTGAAGAGCGCAAAAACCAAGCTGACCGCCAGGGGGCGCCACGGCACCGTGAAACTGCCACGGCTCCGGGAGCGTGCGCTCTGTTCCTCAAAACGGCTGATCAATAATTTAGCAGTAAAGCTGTTTTCAAACAAAGTCCTTCACAAATATTTTAGCTCAGGTTCTCTAAAGTCCCTGTTTTAAAACTAGAAGTGCACTCTCAGATTTAAAAAAAAAAAAAAAGTCACAAAATATGCTGATGGTGTTTGACAACCTAAAATAAATACCTAAATGTAGGTCAAAGAAAGTTATCCGACAAAAGTCAAAGGCACCTGCTTTAATCTGAGCTGAAACTGCTGACCACGAAAGATAAAACCGTTAACAGCTTTGGCATCAAATAAGTCTCATATAAATGGAAGAACTAGAAGTCAAGAGGACAGAACCAAAAAAAAAAAAAAAGAAAAACTAGCAGCCTATGTGTCCTGGTACTGCAACTACAACAAGATCACATATTCTCCATTAAACCCAACGTACATACATACATATATATATATATTTTTTTTGGTGGTGGTGGTGGTTTAGACAAAGATAGACATGCCACATCTCAATGTTTTGAAGTGAAGTTTGAAATTCGCTTTAAAACATTTTGCACTTAAACTACACATAACTCCTGTGACTCTGAAGTGTCAGCTGACATCACTGCAGATCCCCAGATGATCAGCCGTGACTGTCACCTTCACTGTCTGCTAGTCACTGCAGCATGTGTGCTGATAGAAAAGATCTGAATCAAAAGCGAGACATTTCCAAGTGTTCCACAATGTCTCTTCAACCTTACTAGCACTGGATAGACATTCATATCTACACCTTATTTCTTATAGATGTCATGATTATTTTGACGTATAATAAACAAAATCCTTTGAAAAAAAACTGCTCATCTGTGCCGTTTCCATCTGCTGCCTCTTTCGCACAGCATTAATAATGAACAAATTGCAGCTTGTGAAAGCCTTATGGATACAAGCAGAGACGGGAAAGGTGCAATAACTGCAGCAGTCAGCAACTTCATCACCAGTCGTACGCTTGAAACTAAAAGTTAAATGATGAATTGGCAGTTTCTGTGTAATCAGCCTACACCCCCGACCTCAGCCCTCACCATTTGTCATATGGGCTGTGTGGAGGCTGAATGTTTAAAGAGCTGGAGCTTTCTTTTAATAGACCAGCTGTCTCGTCAGTTCCTTAGCTACTGAGAATAACAGCCAGTAAAATCTGTCATACATTCCATCCCTAGATCAAAGTGTTGAACATCTGAAATCACCCACGGCGTCCCAGAAGTAAGCAGCCTTCCTAAAATAACTGCCGGAGCTCTGTGAGCAGCCTGGCTCCTTCAGACTGACTGGAGCTGCATGTTTCTAGGACAGACTACCTTGTGCAGCAGGCCTGGGGGATCTGCATCCCCAGCAGGCTCCCCGTGCAGGCGCACCGTGACTGGCTGCATCGAACTCGGAAGCAAAAATAATAGGAGTTTCGAAAAGAAAGGTTGTCAAATTCAAAGAAACATTCCCATTTTTTTATGTTTGCTGATGCAACTACATTTTTAAACACTGATGGGCACACTCCACAGATACACAGAGGCATAAATAAACTATCAATGGGCTTAAAAATACAGCAGGTCCGTATCAGGTGTCGTCATGACTACTGAGGCTAGAAATGTTTGGAGTTCAAACATAGTTTTTTAACAGTTGTAAACATCAGAGTTACGATAATTTGAAAATCTCGTCACACCTCGGATGTCTTTAGCAGTTTAATGAAATACCCCTGAGTTAAAGAGCTGCTTTCGAAGAGACTGATAAACAATCAAAGTTAATCAAGTCAGCTGCTGTGCCGCAGTCAGACAGATAGATGAAACATCGGGGAAACGAGCAGCAGTTTCCATGGTAACCCAACGGAAAGCCGAGGAGGCTGTGATTGGCTGGCGGGCCGGGTCACTTCGTACCATGTCGGAGGGTTTGAAGGGGTTCCCCTGGCCACTGATGCCACCAGAGATACTGAAACCAAGACCAGGGTTCTTCTCTATTCTCACACACAACTGAAGAGGGAGGGAGGAGAGGAAAAGAAAGAAAAAAGGGAAAAGACAACTGAAAGTGAAATACAAAGATTGTGAAAATCATTTTTGCAAGCACGTGAACATGTGGAAGAGTGATTTGATGTGCCGTGTTACACATTTCAGAAGCTATATTGGACGTCTTCATCCTTTAGGCAGGCATAACCAAGCCACAAATTGGCTTAACAGAGATTTTCTTTCTCGCTTAACGTTAGGCTTTTCATCCAAAAAGGCAACAAAAGCCCTGAGGGAGATGGGCTGTTTAGGCTGGTAGACTTGAACTGATATAGGGATTTGGAAAATAATTCAGGTGTAAAGGAACACCTCAGAGGCTTTTTCTTCATCTCAAGGAACATCTGGGAAAATATTATGTAGACGGCTAAAAACGGTAAACTTGGGCAGTCGTCTGTCTTTTGTACTCAACTATTTGAGCAAATAGACCTCCAATATAGCGTGTGATGTGGCTGCTGCAGGCGGACAGGTGGACAAAGGGACATACCTGCTCCTGGAACCCGTCTGTGCTCTTCTGGCCTTTAGTCTGCAACAGGCAGCGAGCGCTCTGAGGCCGTGGGTTAGTGTGGGTGGTCATGACAACCTGGTTGCTATGGACCATGCCCTGGTTGCCATGGTACTGGGGGTTGGTAGCAGGCAGGGGGGGCTGGTGGGAGGTGTGAGGGTTGTACTGGGTTTGATTCCCAGATGGGGATAGGGCCATGGGAAGGCCACCACTGGGGTAACCCTGGCCAGGAGAGGGAATCACTGTGTGGGAAAAAAAACAGGCTAGTAGCATCCGACTGTAAAAGGAAACTTTCAGTGATTGATTATTGTGCAAGCTGCTGATTTGAGAAACATGGCTCAGCTACTTAAATTTACAACTTGGGAACATTTCAGACTGAAAAAGGACAACATTTCCATGAATAATTTACCCTGAGACATGTTTCCTTGGTACTGCCCCGGCCCACCAGAAGGAACCACTGACAGAGACATGCCTTGCTGGTATTGCCCCCCTTTGTTCATCATCCCATCATAACCCTGCTGCCCTATGACACGATGGGGTGTAGCGGCGGAAGAGGAGGAAGTGACAATCATGGTGTTGTGTGACTGGTGGGAAGGGTTGTGTGAATGTCCACCCTGTGACAAGAGGACAGATGCTCAAAGCCGTGACACAGCAGATTAGTTTCCTCATAACCAAGCTCACAACTATGTCTTTGTCTCTCCCAGATTTAAAGATCCCGAGTTACAGACTGTTAGTAGAGATCAAATGCTTCACCAGCTGGTCAGCTCTTACCTTTTTCATGAGGTTGTCAGGTGGGACGTCCCTCCTGCCCAGTGAGTAGGGAGTCCAGTGGTTGCTCCCTGGCACCCCCTCCTGGTCGTTTTCCATAGCTGCCTGCTGAGAGGGGGTCTGCGAGAGACAAAAACAAGATCAATAAAAAGAAAGATTCAACTTGAGTTTATCACTTTTAACCTGCTTAAGTTTTCGAAGTTTCACTTTTAATGCATTTACAAAAATGTTATGTAAAGCACTTTGAATTGTCTTGTACATTAATGGCTTGCCTTGAAGGGTAGGAGAGATTCTGTTTTTTTAAGAATGAACGGAGCTATAAAAATTAAGTAAATATTCTGTCCATCCACATCAAGTACAGTTGTGCACAGATAAAAAAAAGTAAATAAAGCAGTAGAAAATGAATATTTTAATTCTTATTTGATGATCGGATCACAAGTGGACATTTCTCACTATGAGAGCTGAGAACATTTAGAAAATGGTCTATTTTTGCCTATTTTTGGTCACCTATTTTTAGGAAAGTATCTGTGAATCTGTTCTCATCCATGTTGAAGGCTCATTTACATGTAACTGTTGTGGAGCCACAAAAACACCACAATTTCCTCTTGAGTTTTTTTTTTCTTGCTTGTCTGGTGCTCTAAAGTAACTCAATAATCCTAAATGCAGCAAAAAACTCTAGTTTCTGTTCATGTACGTTTTTGAAACAACACTTTTACTCCTTTTTTCCAAATTCCTACTGTGAAGTCACCTATTTCTTTAAAAAATCTGTTTTATTAGAGAATAATAATATTACTACTACTACTACTAACAATAATAATAATCATAAGTTACAGCTACAACATAACCACACATACTGACATGAGAAATGTATAATGTATATATAATTTACACAAAAACATAAATTAGAGATATAGTTTGAAATCATGCAAGAAGATAAATAAAAAGATGTATTTTGAAAGGCATCATCAGCAGGTGACTACCCACTCTAGAGGAAGTAGATTTACTCCTTTTTTTTCTTCCCTTACAGCGAGCAGAGCATTTTTCAGTGTTTCAGGGTTCTTCTAACATTTCTGCCCAAAGACTGGATCAGGAGAAATATTCCAGAGCTGAAAAGCTTGAATATCTTATATTCTTAGAGATGTTTTCATACAAAATCTCCCACCGTAACAAATCATTTATTTGGCTTTTTTAAAACTTATCTCTCAAATCAGCGTGAAAAGCAGCCTAAAATATTTGTCAATGCCATGGTGCTAATAGGACTCAAAGATGTAAATGTTTGAATCCATAATAATCTTGTTGAGGAAATGGATTTTAAATATGGATTAAAGTTTAGTACACTCTTTATTTTTGGTGTAAGCTACATATTTTACGTATTGCTCAGCGGAGGGAAATGAAGGCTGATAAGAAGTGGTCACTTAACACACGTGTTGTAACGCTTGATCTGATATGCTTGTAATCAGGTCACTAGCATAAACAATTGGAAATGATCACAAGTGGTCACTCTTGACGCATGTGAAAATGCATGCTAATGCCAGGTTTGAGCGAGGTCTATGAATGCTCTTGGTTGCTCTTTATATCAGCTGATGAGTAGAAGTGGAAGTAAATAAAAATCAGTGAATACAATATAGATAAACAAAGCCCACTGACTCTGTTGTCCTGATAACATCAACTTAAAAGTGGAAATGTGTAAAATTCCCTCTTGTGACTTATTGTGGGCATTGCCCACTTACAAACAGAGCTAGGCATCAATAAACAGCAGTAACCAGGGGTTCATTGTTCTCAGAGGGATACTCACAGCGTTGGCCGATGGAGGAGGAGGTAGTGGCAGCCAGCGGCCAGCAGGGGGCTCATGCTTAGTGTTATTGTAAAGGTTAAAGTTCAAAGTGCTGCTGCGCCCCTGGCCGTGACCCCCGCCCTGACAGAGCATGCCCAGCGTGAGCGTGTTGTGCTTTAGGACACCACTCTGATTGGAGAAGACAACATTACACGACACGGGTGAATGAGGGGGAGGAGTGGGAGGGAGGGAGGGGCGGAGCCAACAATGAGAGCCAACACAGCTCCACAAACAAATAAACAACAATAACACTGATAAAACAACATCAACAACAACAGTGCATAGTTGCTGAAAGCACAGAGAAATGTTAGCTAGTGATCAGTCAATACACACAGAACATTGTGCCGTACAAGCAACAACAGGCGGACCACTTCAGTTCAATATTTATGTGAAATCATTCAGAAAAGCAACTTAGATGGATACCTAAACACTTTTCCCAGTGTGTGAATTAAATCTATCAATATTGCTTATTTATACTGGGATGTTAAACACTGAGCAGTGACACATTTCAATGACTCATTTCATTAAAATCTCAAATGTCAAAGCCAAGTTTTGCTTTCATTGTGATGAGACTGTTCTTGTGACAGACTTTAGTTTTTCATGATTTTGTGATGAGCTTCTTTCATAAGTGTGCATCCCAGACCTCCTTCCGCATCTTAATAATCCCTTCTTTTGAGTCATCCGTGCAAATTAATTAGCTTGACATTTAGGAAAAATGCTCATTGGCTTTCTTGCTGAGAGTTAGATGAGGGGAATGATAACTGTCTCATGTCTGTACGGTAGATCCGGAGCTGAGGGCTGGACATGTGACCTCCAAAGGTGGACTCATCACTACCCATCCCTCCCTCAGTCCATCCATCTCCACTTATCTGAAACTGCTTTGCAGGAGGAGCAGACCTCCATCTCCTGGTTCTTCTGGAACTTTCCTAAACCAGTCGAGAGATGGAATATCTCCGAGGTCTGCCTCGAGGGCTCCTCCTGGAGGAACTTCTTCAGAACAGGGAGGTCATTGTGACTACATGCTATTAGATCTGAGGGAAAGCTTGATCAGATGTCCGAACCATCTCAACTGGTCCTTTTTCAATGCAAAGAATAAGTTACTCTAATCTGAGTGCTCTCCGGATGACTGAGCTTCACTCTCTATTCCTAAGAAACAGACCAAACATCCTTTCAAAGAAAGTTTTAATTTGGTCTTTTTATGGCTAGTCAGCCTGACCAGCCAGACCAGTCTGACCAGTCTGACCAGCCTGACCAGTCTGACCACCCAGACCAGCCAGACCAGTCTGACCAGCCTGACCAGCCAGACCAGTCTGACCACCCAGACCAGCCAGACCAGTCTGACCACCCAGACCACCCAGACCAGTCTGACCAGCCTGACCAGCCTGACTACCCAGACCAGTCTGACCAGCCTGACCAGCCAGACCAGTCTGACCACCCAGACCAGTCTGACCAGCCTGACCAGTCTGACCAGTCTGACCAGCCTGACCAGTCTGACCAGCCTGACCACCCAGACCAGCCAGACCAGTCTGACCAGCCTGACCACCCAGACCAGTCTGACCAGCCTGACCAGCCAGACCAGCCTGACCAGTCTGACCAGCCAGACCAGCCTGACCACCCAGACCAGCCTGACCAGTCTGACCACCCAGACCAGTCTGACCAGCCTGACCAGTCTGACCAGTCTGACCAGCCTGACCAGTCTGACCAGCCTGACCAGCCTGACCACCCAGACCAGTCTGACCAGTCTGACCAGCCAGACCAGCCTGACCAGTCTGACCAGCCAGACCAGTCTGAACACCAGCCTGACCAGTCTGACCAGCCTGACCAGCCAGACCAGTCCGACCAGCCAGACCAGTCTGAACACCAGCCTGACCAGTCTGACCAGTCTGACCACATCATTGCAGATATTGCCTCAGTTTGCTGGTCAGTCTCTTCCGGTTTTACACACATTGATGAGCAAGAGCACAAGACACTTCAGCTTCCTCATTTGAGGCAACAATTCTCCACCCTGGGATTAGATCATCTGAAAAAAGCAAAAATGTAATCTTAAAAAGACTTAAAAACTAATATTTGACTTACTGCCGGCTATGCGAACCAAGCTCTCACTCTGGTTGGAGAGAAAATAAATGATCCAATAGCAAAAGGCAACATTATCCAGGATCTCAGGGGCTATTGTTATCCAGCCCACGGGCCCTGCAAACACAGAGATATTTAACTACCTCAGCAATCTACAACCCAGTAACCAGTGAATCACCCCTGAACTCCCAGACCTCTGCTTCCATCACGGAAGAGCGTCACGGGCGTTCCTCACAGCTTTACTTCCATTACAGGGATATAAAGCCCAGCTGAGGTGAGCAGCATTTCACCGCCACCAGAAACACTGCTGGCCAAGCATCATTTTGTCCCCTAAAGAGACATCTCACAGTTTCCCAGTTCGAGATATCACCGTTTCGTTTTATATTTAGCATACTGACATGAGAGCGTTATCTGCAGCTTCTCATCATTCATCGTCTTATCATTGTCAAGAAAATACGTGAGAACACTGAGCTAAATGGATTCCTGGATCAGTGTCAGGACAGACACCTTAAAATAGCCTCCTCGCTGATAAATGATTGTGCTAATCATTTGGTGTAAATAACAACAAAAATTCGGAATATTTAAAACTAAGTCAGTCAGAATAAGTCCTGTGTGTTGAATGAATTTGTTTCTGTTGTTTGAAGTTTACTCAGCGAGCTACAGTTTTCCCTTGTCCATCACACTGAAGGATTAGCTGGAATTTCTTTCAGGAAATGTGGTTTTTAAAGCACATATCCAGTTGTGAGTGTGCAGTAGAAGTTAAGGCTGACACAGTGACAGTGTGAAGTTGACACACACATGCAGCCAGGCACAAATCTGGTCAACCTTACAACAAAGACCGACATAGATACAGACAGGGAGGGCTTCTAGGTGCTCTGTGTTTGTGTGTGCGTGCGTGCGTTCGGCCATTTTTTTCTTCAACATGTCGTCTTGGTGGCATCGACGTACCCTGTCCAGCCGCTTGGCCTCGATGTGCCGGAGAAGCTGTTGCCTCCAGTCGGCGGGCATCTTGGAAGTGATGTCTTCGGGCTTCTGCGGTACGACGGGTCTTACTTTGATGGTGTCTTCGGATGGCTTCTCAGGACAGGTTGCCAGGGTGTAGTCAGGTGGCATCTTCTCTAACAGAGCAGCCATGGTGGGACGAGCTGACACTGGACGGGCCTGACAGATAGAGGGTGTGAAAATATGGGAAGAAAAAAAACAAAGTTCGCAGGAAAACACATTCAAAGCAAGGTGTGCATGGGGAAAATACTTTAACCACCCTGAGGGTGGTAAAAGAGGAATTACGCTGTAGTCAAACCACAACTTTGGTAAAAGCAGGTAAGAATAAGACCACAGGCTGCAGCACAGCACATATGTTTAGTTTGGCTACCTCTTAACTAGCATGAAGTCTTTTTTTATTTTGATAATAATATATCATTTGAACTGACCTTGTAAGAGTCATGCTTCTTTCTGTTTCTTTAAAGTTTAGGAGTAATCATTTGCACTATGGCTCCTACCACTTAAAACAACGAAGAACAAGTCTGAATATCTGCAGGTTTGTTGAAAGCTCACATCTTGTAAGATGTGAGCTTTCAACTAGACTGGGATAATGTTCATTTCCCCCAAATCAACTGGAAGAAAAGACCAAAGCCAGCCAGACCTAACGTTCAGCTCTTCATAGGTTGGTTAAAACTTCACTTCATTCTTGTCATATCAACATTTTCAAACACAAACCATTTTTTAAGGTTTATGACTCCGTCTCCTCACACGTGACTGTGTCAGAGATTTATTTTTATTATTTGAATCTGTCTTACTCTGTTCACCTTCTCTCATATAAAACTCAGCTCTTCTGGCTGCTGATGCAGATGGCGATCATCTTATTGGATCAATTCAGAGGACTTATTTAGGACCTACGTTTTTAAATATCACAACTATTGTAATTCTCCTTGAAAAGCACCTGCTGAATCCTTCTACGGCAGCTCTGTTTCCCAGGTAGGAACTCTACAGGTGTAGTTAACTAGTTAACACTTAATTGAGCAATTTAAAAAAACAGATGAAATTGTGTAATTGTTTTTGAAAAAATAGAAAATAAATTTTCAGTTTCACTGATAAACAAATGACTGTTTCAGATTTTCCACTGTAAGAATTTATTTCTTTATTTTTGTAATATCGTAAGTTCAATCTTTGTAAATTGAATGACTCAGCATTTTCACCAGGACATCGAAGCTGGAACATGACTTAACAGTTTGATGGAGACTTCGCTGGAATTCCAAGTTTATCCAAGATGAACTGTAAACTTGTGGCTTTAACAGCCAATGTCATCAGGTAATCGATGACTATCTCACCTGAGATGCTCCGTAGGTCTCAGTACTGTAGCTCCTGGCCGACAGAGGTCGGCGCTGAGTCAGGCTCTTGGTTGGGTAACCAATCATGGTCTTCTTCTGATCCTGGTAGGTAGGATAGTCATCGTCATAGCGACCGTTTCTCTTGTTGTGCATCATCTGACTTTGGGTGTCGGCCATGTTGGTGATGGCAGCGTGCTCCATGGGGGTGGAATATGCAAGAGGTCGACCATAATGAGGAGGGTCCGCCTGAAGACAGCAGAAGAAGAGAGAATGGTAGGAAATTAGAATATAAATGATGTGCATGCTGAAAAATATTTTGAGTGTGTTTTGTATTTCCTCCAAATCAAATGGAATTAGTGGTGTAACACTGCTTTAAATGAAAAAAAGATACATAACACTAAGTATTACATTAAAATGAGATGACTTTTGTCTTTAAATCAATGAAAGTTTATTTATTTTGATTAAAAAATACCATTCAATCCCTCACTGATACAAAAAAAAAAGTATTTCATAAACTTATAAGTTCAGTGTAGCTTTATCCCAGTCATTCGTTGTTTTTTCCTTAGTGAGCACATTTTGTTTTCTAAAGTTCTGGGTTCGATTCCCGGGTCCAGCAGGAATCTTTCTGTGTGGAGTTTGCATGTTCTCCTCGTGCTTGCTGGGTTCCCTCCAGGTACTCCGGCTTCTTCCCACAGTCCAAAACCCCCCATTAGTGTGTGTGTGTGTGTGT
>JAOWBL010000019.1:10548713-10576886 GCA_028564865.1 Zenarchopterus dispar | reverse complement strand
TTCAAATCATGGATTAGTCTCATCATCTTGAAACATTAAACATTTTTTATTGTGGAATCCTGACAAGCTCAGTCTCTCTAGTCTGTCCTCAGTCCTCCATCTCCTGGTGTCTCCCGGTGTCTCCTGGTGTCTCCTGGTGTCTCTCTGTCTCTCTCCCCTCTCTGCTCATTTCTCACCATTTCATAATTCTGCTGAGAATGATGCAACTATCCAGTAACTGTTCAGAGACAGAGATGCACAGACCATCTGAACTCACACTACTCAGAAAACACTTTCTCTACCCTCAGCATGAGCTCCGTCCCGAGTGAAAACACCTTTCTGAGCGGGATTATACAGCTTTTTAGATGTTTTCACATGTTGGTGAGGATTTCAACTTGATTGATGTACTCCTGCTCTGTGGGGTTTTATTACTAGAGAAGTGGGTGTTTGCTGCTGTCAGTCACTAATCTATATGAAGTTTAAAAAAAGCTATAATAACGGATCATTCCCAGCTCTAATGGAGGACTAGGGGAAACTCTGAAATGAGACAAAGCATGTTTATCCGTCCAAAGTTGGGTCAAGTCCCGTTTACACCGACATGTCAGCGCGACAGTGATATAATCATCATTAATTGTGTGTTTTTTCTATAGTAATGTGTCAAAATTCTTACTGTGAAAACATCTTCTGAATTCTGCGTCACTATAAATGTGATTTAACGACTATTGACGAAAACGTTTTCCCTTTTTTTCAGAAGCGTTATTAAACTCCACCAGAGTAGGCTCACTCACACAATCCTATAAAAATCCCACGAAACAGACTGGGATATGATGAATTCTCTGTTTTAAACACATTCACGTTAATGTTTCAGCTCCATCCACGTCACATGATCTTAAACAGAAGTCACATGGTCGTCTCTGCTCTCTGGACAAACACACACAAGTGAAAACTGCTGGAAATCACCTCAAACACCACTCTGATGAGCGCTCTCATAGTGTGCACGTAGGCAGGTGCACGGCTGTTAAACGCAGACTTTAAACCAAGGACCATGTCAACAGACGCAGACCAGCAACAACGTGACTGTTTCCAACTGATTTACCCACATTAGACTGCTACAGCTGCATTTTCACGTTTAAATAAGCTCTGCTGCAGCTCAACAACAAAAAAAACAAAAAAGTGGGACCATGTTAATCATAATACAATTAGAAAACAATTATCATTTATTCAATTTTTATTGCTGTTAAATAATCAGTTCTGGCAAAAAAAAAAAGGAAGCAAACCCTTAGTCTAATTACTTCAATGAAATTGGAATTATTAGTTGACACAGTTAGAGTTTTGAGGTTTAGTTTAAAACTATTTAAGTTACTTTTTTTTCTTTTTTCTTTTTTTTTAAAAAAAGAGTCTGTTGTTCACACCTGATGAAGCAAACTATGTCTTGGACTTGGTCCACATCAGATCTCTGAAGGCGATCAGGGGTACCGAAAATGGAAATCTCAGACTGGTTCAGCATCCTTCAGTCCACAGCTGGAAAAGTTCAATAAAAAAGAGCCGCTCCGGTTCCTCTCTGTGGATGTGCATGTCCGACCAAGGTGAGTCCAAACACACAAGTCGTCCTCACTGAGATGAAGAAGAACCCGAGACATCACTAGTACTGGCAAACATCACGAGTCCACAAACGGGCCTCCACGCCAGAACTCCACGGAGGAAGCTGCTGCTCTTCAAACATGCATTGTTGCGTGCCTGAAGTTTGCCAAAGAGCACTGACTGGCAAATAATTTTACGGACTGATGAAACACAAGCTGGATTGTTCTGGAAGACTAAAAGAGAGCAACTTAAACATCAAAATATCTCCCAGCTGTAAGTTCTGATGAGGGAGCTTCATGGGTCGAGTTTTCTTTCGCTGTCTCGGGGTCTGGACCACTTATTATCATGAAAGTGAAAATAAAATCCCAAGTTTACATCCCACAGGATCCTGTCAGCCTGGCTGTCCACCAGATGGAGGTTGTAGTACAACCGCGACCCTTAACAACCAAGTAAATACGCCACAGAAGGACTTTAGATGAAGAACATCTGCGTAGAGATCCAGTGGGGCGACCTCAAGACACCAGTTCACATGTCGGAGCTGACGCAGGGGTTCCCATACTTTTTCTTTTCCCTGTAACAAATTTCCCTTCAGGGATTAATAAAGTATTTTTGAGTTGAACAGAACTCATTTATCTGCTTTTCAGGATACGTGACAAGTCCACGGTGAAGTAACAGTTCAAGTCCATAAACGCCCATTTTCTCCTTCATTTGTCTCCCAACTTTATATAAAACTACATTTTTTTCAGCTCTAGTTGAAGTCATCCGTTTGTGTTAAAACGATTTAAAAAATTCAGTCATTTCTGCTCTTTCACCACCACAGAACAAGATTCCCTGCCAACCCAGTCCGTGTCCAGCAGAAACAACCAGGGACACACGTGCGTGTCCATTTCTGGTTTTGGTAACCATTCTTCTCTTCCGTGCGTTTGCTTTATCGTGGAGCTTTTCCGAACAGATTCTGGCTCCATCAAGCTGAGGCACAAAATCAAACTCCCACCTTCAAAAAGACCACCAATCCCAGTCAGTGAACACGCAACACCTCCCTCGATGGAGGGGTGATGACCCCGAGAGGAAAAGACCTTTAAAATGTGTCATATTTACCTTGTTTACTATTTACAGATGAGCACGGCTTAGTTACCTCCACCAACTGATCCCTCTGACATTTGGAAATCCACTCGTCACAGATATATGTGTTATTTGGCCTGGGAGGTACATCAGTGCCCCACAGAGGGCCCTGTCCTTTAATAAACAGGCTCAAATCCACTCGGGGAATCCTCCGCCACCGCCAGGGGCTTGGCGGCGAGCTGGCTGGCACCATAAACATCTACATGCTTAGAAACGTGGAGTCTGTCAGTCTTTTCCTGATCTACACGACACCTCAGATCGAGTGGGAGTCTGTGTGGAGCCCAACTTTGTCTTAATGAAGAGCGGTGCCTTTATTTATTTATTTGGATCACGAAGCCGCAGAGGGACAACAACTAAGAAGAACGTCACTCGTCCATTTTGAAACTTTTATTATAATTTTCCTCAAAGGAATACTTTCAGCTTTTGGAAAACATGTTTATTCCTGTTTTTATTTACGACAGCACTCACACCCCTCCCATATTTGTGCACTCGAGCGTCAAAAATCCAGATTTAAAAAAAAAAAAAAGAATATTGTAATATCGTGTGAAAACACTTGCTTGTGCTGATTAATTGTGAGGCAATTACAGGCTGATCCTGGATCTGCATTTAAATGAATTTTACACTTTATCTCTCCAGCAACGTGCAGCTTGTTTCAGAGGAGAGAGAGCCACTTTGCACTGCATGCTGGGAGAGAAGCTGTAGCGAGCAGCAGGTGAGCAACAGTCAAAGAACTTCCACAGACGTCAGAGAGGTAAAAACAGAGCTGTTAAAAGAGAGAACATCACAACAAAACCTCTAAATGATTCTGTTGAACTTCTGGATCTACAATATATTCCAGTGTCTCTGAGACCGGAGCCAGTGGAGTACAAATGTAGTTATGAAGTGGAATGGAAGTTGAACTGATTCTCTAATCTCCCTGTCACCAAGTCAGCGAGATTAACTCGGGTCCAGGTCTTCACTCGCGGGTGTGTTCTGCCGTCTTCTTACCTAACATCATGATGAATTATCAACAAGAGAAACTATTTTTTTAGCTCATCCATCTGTCTTCTAGCACGTGCAAGAAGGCTGGAACAGGTGTGACTTGTGATAAAAGAGTATCATCAAAAATAAAAGAGAAAGGTAGACAAGACAGAGGTGAGACTGTCTGGGTGCTGAGAGGGGAGGCAGAGTTGGAGGAAGCAGAGGCTGAAATGTTGACGAGGACGGGTAGGATCAGAGGAGCATGGTGGATGTTTTTTGGATTGACGGGTGTAGTATTTAGAAGAGGACGTGGAGTTAGTCGGTGTGACGGAGGACAGGGTCAGATAGAGGTGGGTGATTTGTCGTGGCCACCCCTGAAGGGAAGCTCCATCTATCTTCTATTTTTGCTTCCTCGTGTTGGGAGACGTTGGAAGGCTGGAGCCCATCCCGGCTGACAGAGGCGGGGTACGCCCTGCGCAGGTCACCGGTCCACCACGACGCCACACGGAGATGAACGCAGAGCCGTGGACCCTCACTCCTACGACGATCTCGAATTAACCCAAGACGCCTGGTTTGGGCGGTGGGAGGACGCCGAGGACCTGGACTAAACCCATGCAGGAAGGCGTCAGCTGGGATTCAAACCAGCAATCTAAGCACCACATCGCTGTATGTCTTATTTTTAAAAATGGAACGACCTTTACGCCTTCTGTTCCCACATTGTCACACTCACAGTCACTGACACGCTGTCATCTTGTGAACAGGCTTGTCAAGCTTTCAGGCCTCAGCCCCGGTCAGTGGGTGGGGGGGTCTCGGGTTTGGAGGAGCTCAAATCACCGGGTCCCTCAGCTGAGGGGCGTCCCAGCGAATCCACGGCTGAGGCTGGACATCTGAAACCTGGAGCGGCTCACCCCGCTCCTCTTCCCTGCACCGCTGTCTATGCAGCTTAATAAAGCCCAAACAAATCCTGAAGCTTTGTATCTGCAGTAGACAGAGCTGTAAGGATGCAATGTTTCCTCCCACGCATGCAGGCAGACAGGCAGGAGCTTGAGAGACCCAAACACCTCCGACTGGAGATACGGCAGCGCCACGGAGTATCTGATTATTTGTCGGTGACAGCTGAGAGGAAACCTGCAGCCTCCAGCTGAGCTTCTGTGTGATCTGCGTATCTGCAGCGTGGATCTTAATGCACGGGCTGTTATCAGAACCCACTCCACAGAGATAACAGGCTTGAAGTCCGGCCTGGAACAGACTACAGTTTGGTGGAATATGTCAGGTCCAAACTGTAAGCAGAACAAACCATTTTTTTTTTTAAAGCTGCCGGAGAGCTGGAGAGCAGATTTCTGAGCGTGGTGAGTCAGAGAACAGAGGTGGTTGGAGCAGAAATGTTTCCATTCAGGAGGAGGTGTGTCCCACGAGACCACACACCATCCACACAGCGACTTCTCCTCTTCTCTTCTTCTGGCCCAAATTTAAAGACTTTAAGTAAAACCCCAAAACAAATTTTAATGTAATATCATTCTTATTTTCATTTAAATGCTGCCTGAAAACATTTTTGTATCAGTTTAGACCAGCCTGATTAGAACGAACTGATAATGGTGTAAATTTCATCAACCTGTGAAGTGAAAAAGTTAAGTAACTCTGTCATACGTCTGACGTAACGCAGAGACACATTTTGTGAAAGTGAATCCGTTATCTGCAGTGAAATCCTTTCTAACTCCGCCGGAGTCGGCTCGCTCACGTCCCGGTGAAAAGGTCAAATCTCGTCAAAAACAGTCCACCACGGACACGCCTCATTCCCAGTCCTCTAAATCTGTTCTCCAGAAGCTCAACAGGTCGAAAGCCCTCCCTAAAAGTAAATAAAGAAATAAAGCCTGATTGTTGAAGAACATTTTTGCACTAAAAGCACTTGAAGGTGCCTGGAGAGGGTATGCTTGGTGGGACAGCAGTCCGATGGTGTTCTGGATGGTGCAGAGTCCTGTCCTGGGGGTGGAGGAGTGGGGGTGGGGGGTTAGGGGGGCTGCCTTTGACCTGAAATAGCTAAAGGAGATTTTAGGGTGTCCTGGCAACACAGAGCTGGCAACTCACGCCAAACACCCAGAGCAGGACGACCCCCGTGGATCCCAAATTCTGTGCTCTTTCAAACTGTAATAAGTTGTTTTCCTCCCCACCTGTGACATGCAGATATATACTGGCCAGTTATTTTGGTCGTCACTTTCCTTTCTAAGTTACCGAGCTTTTCTGGACTAGTGGGACAGCGTTCTGCTGCACAGCCTTGACACAAGAGTATAGATGAAGGGTTATGTAATTAATACTCCTCCTCTTATGCAGATACAGTAGGCAAGCCTCAGAAATCCTGGCCTCAGCTGTAACTGTAACCCTGCAATGACTGATAGAGCTCATTTCAGTCCCTCTGGCTCCGATATCCTCATAAAGAGGAGCAGCCTTTGAGTCAGCTAAAGCACCGAGCACAAGTGAGCCAGTGATACAGGCTTCGCATATGATGAAGGTTTCAAACAGCAACATCTCAGCCCTTCCTCCTGCACAATGCAGAAAAGCTGTCTCCCTGTCTGGCCCACGCACATAAAATACAGCCAAAAGACCCCCGTTCACCTGCTGTCCCATCATTCAGTGACGACAAGGACGGGTGACGGGTAGAGCCGAGACAGACAGAGAAAAGTGATGTGGGGATTCTCTTACCAACAAATGCTCCTTCTTTGGGAATCCTTCCTTTCCTCTCCCTTCAGCCGGCTTCTTCCTGCACTCCAGCTTTTATCTTTCCAGTAAGGAGAGCAGGAGATAAACGGCACAGACTTTAAATAATTGGCATTCCACTTGCTCTTCTGATGGCTCTCCGTCTCTCTCTCTCTCTCTCTCTCTCTCTCTCCCTCTCTCTCTCTCTCTTCCAGATTTCTACATTGTCTCTGGAGGAGAGCAGGAGCATCAGTGATACGCTGCCTCGCGGTCCGCTGCAGGAGGCTGAATGTCAATCAACACTGGTAACCTAGGGAACCGCTGAGCCCGCCTCACGGCCAGCCCTGATTGGATGGCTGACGGAGAACCAGAAGTCACAAGTCCTCACAGATCCACAGATGGGTACCGAGAGCTGTGGTGGGATCATGTAGAGAGCCAAACAAACAGTAGTGGATTGCAGTACTTGTGAACTCTCTTCATCTCCTCTCACTCTCGCTCTGACTTCAGAGCCTACTGCTTTATTTTACAGTTGCTTAGCAACAGACTGGCATGAGTATGCGTTGCAGAGCAGAAGAGATGTGAGGGAGAGAAAGGAGTTCAAGTCCTCAACTTGCTCTTCCTCTCTGCCTGTCAGAAGCGTGGATGAATGCTGAATATTTCAACTCTCAGCAGCAGCAACAGTCTCTCAGAGGAGTTTATTTGTTGCACACACACATTCGCTTGTGCAACAAAATGCCGGGCTGCGCTGAAGTGAAAGTCTACAAAAGAAATATTGGAATTTGAAAATGTAAAATTGTGCGGTTTGTCTGTACTGGTGCAATGTGTGCAAGTCTTTTCAGGATGCAAAAGGTCTCAGATATAAATATCTCAACATCTTAAAGAAGCTACACAAGTGTTTAAAAAGTGTGTGCTTGAGTGCAAATGTACAAAATGAAACAATGCTGCGATACGTCACGTGGTGGACTTCACCACATCAAGAGCCTAAGGGATTATTTTTCTTTTCTTTTCTGACATTGTAATCGACACTTCCAGGGACAAAATACAAAACACAGAAGTCTTTACTTTTATTGATTGTTTGTTGACCTAAAATGACGTCTATTTAAACATAAGTTTCAGTATAACCCAACGTTGTGCATCTACTCCGGCTCATCACTGACTGCTAAAAGTTGTCAGAGAAATTAGATGAATATACATCTAAGTACTGCATATATATAATTTTACATGAATTTGTCCCTTTTCATGTTCATTAGTTTTTCAAAAACAAAAGGTCATCATTTATATAAAAACTAGAACCTGAAAATGTTAGAAAATGTTGGATTGAAGGAAAGTTGGTTGATGGAGTCTGATATCGGTTTATTTTGGTTTCGTCTGTCTGAAGAATCTGGCTTCAGAACATCACAGGCTCTTTTTAAGATGTTTTTTTTTTGATAAAGTCTAATCTTGTTGTAAATCCTCTGTTTTTATAATCACGAAGGCGTCTCTTCAGTCGCATATTTGGACAATGATATGAATTTTGACTTTAACTTATTTTGTGAGGGATTTTTTTCCTTAACTGGGGAAAAGACACTTTTCTTCTGTGGTCTTCCAGACCTTTGGATGTCGTTGGATTCACCGGTGCTTTCTTGCTTCTTAAGAATACACTAAATGTGATGCTGTTTTCTCACCGCGATGAGAAGTCAGTCATCATGCAGGCATACTAGGTTGAGCTCCAGCCTGTGGTACCTCACTGCTATCCTGTCTGGACGGTGGAGACCACTGGAGCCACAAAAACTTAAAAAAAAAAACCCAAAAACACACAACCAAGAGAGATAGCAATGGCTTGCTGTCTCTTATAAACCTTTGTTTTGATTGTTCCAAGTTTAAACCTGGCCTCCTTCACTTCCACTGAGATCTCCTTGGACTTCACATTAGTAGCTCCAGTCAAATATGAACTCAACACGATACCAACCTCGGACTTGAGCTTCAAACCACACCTGGACAGTTGATTTCATTTTAGTCAGCTGCTCGAGCCCCTAAAAATGGAGGTACTTGGCTTAAGCTGACTGGAATTCATGAATGAAACAAACCTGCGAGTCTACACTTTGATCATCTCAAACTAGTTTTGGTGGTTTATAAAGACAAACATCATAACATCTGTCATTGTCAACGGCAGATCGAGGTAGAGGTCTGGACCTTTCACAAGCCTGTCAAAGTGAATTTATTTAGTGGATCTCCAGGTCTTTTAGCGTTGATGCTAGCAGAGGTAGCTGCAGTCAGCCTCTCAGAGGCCTCACTCAACAACGAGAAGACCTCATATACAGGAACAACAACAGACAGAGAAATGTACAATAATGAGCCAAAGCTGGCAAAAAGCAGCAGAAACACCGCTGCTCTACACAACCTCAGAGTACGAGGTAAAACTGCTCAAACTGCACAAGTGCCCCGAGCAGATTCTCTCCACCCTCCTACACCACATCCATCCACATATCAGAATGATAATGCACACAATCACATCAGGGAAGAAGGCATCCAGGTACAATTTATGTGCAGCTGTTGATTTTTTTTTCATCCTTTTATTTTAAGCAAATATTATAAGGGCTTTGATCAACTATTAATGCTTGAATATTATCAGCAGTTAAGACAAACTGGTAAAAGTGCATTAAAATGCAGAAGACTCCACCTGTGTTGTATTTACTACGACAGTTTTTAATCATGGGCTCAGGAATCAAATCACTGATGGATCATTCATCAATTTGGCAGAAGACGGGTATAATATACGTGCACATTTTCATAAGAGCAGCAAAGAAAATTCATCTGTCTGCTATGTGTAACATGTTTGTGTTGGAGAATGAAATAATCTGTTTATGGTCAGATTCTTAAGGAGACTGAGCATCAGCTGGGTCACAGGTGGGGGGGAGGGATGCTTCAAGCTGCTTCAGGCCTGAACTCCCCTCCAGTCTCCGACTAAAACGCAGGTTTAGAAAACCGTCTCATATTTGCAAATTTAGTATTTGTGCACTCATTACTTTACAGCAACAGAAGCTGTCAGGAAATTTATGCAACTTCAAATGGTCTTCAGAGTTGAAATTATGCACACACACACACACACACACACACATATATATATATATATATATATATATATATATATATATTATCCTACTTTGAGTCTCCTTGTATATAGTTTGGAGGCGTGTCCAGATTTCTCTGTAGACAAAGGGATCTGTATGTAGGCCTATATATGCCAGGAGGGCTGTACATTACTCCATTACCCGGGAGACGTATTAGCTGAGGAGCAGAATTAATGAGTGATGCTGAAGTCAATCTCATTAAACTGCTGAGATGAGCAATACCATTTCAATCAATTTGAAATAATAGAGGTTTCTCCTGACATTAATATACAGAGTTATCAAACTGTTGTCTATCATTTCATCCTGCTTTATTGTATTCCCGGTCATGGAGGGGTCATGGGGGAGTACATGTCTATCAGGAGTTTACACAAATACATGACAAATTTGGCCCAAAGGATATTATGTTGTGACAGACCCTATAAATTACACAACTACCCTTTAAAACCTACTTTTATTCATGTTAATGTTACAAGTTTAGTAGATATGACTTTCCTTTAAAGTGCTAATATAAACTATTGTACTAAATTACTTTAATTGTAGGCATTTTAGATGCAAACAGCTTAATTTCCTATGATTAGAGATATTGTTGGTACAAAAGTGCATTTAAAATGTTTCTTGGATTTTTTAAGTTTGTCATTTGTGTCCCTGGTTGACCTATTTCTGCAGAAATATTCCAGGGTCAAGTGAAAAAAAATTAAGAAAAACTTGCATCTAAATGAGCTTTTCAGACCTGATCTCACTTTTATCCAGATGTCAAAACTGACTTTGGAGCATAAAATCTAAAGACTTTGCAGGTTAGAGAGCACATGTTTCATTTTACCCAACAAACCCCATCACTGATACTCATTTAGAAAGTGACAAATGGAAATATTTCCCTGCACCCTCCCAATAAATGGGTAGTGAATAAGTTTTCCCTGTGAAGTCTGTAAATGTGCACTAAAATAGAAGCATTATGGGTGTGTAATGTCAAAAACTGATATTCACAAGCATTTCCTCTGGTCTCAGAATGACAAAACATGAAGAGGCTGAACTTCAAGGGCAATTTAAGAGGAAAAAAAACACCCAAGCACCCATCTTAATCAAACTCTTGCCAGTGAGCATGTTCAGATATTAAACTTTTCATTTCCTCCTCACAGCTCTCCAGCAGCCACTGGAGGCTGCCGTTGTGCAGTCTGGAGGGAGAGGTATGACATTCCTAAAAACTGACCCCACTCAAGATTTCTTTACCAAGGACAGAGATGATTCCAGCTGTGAACTGCTGAAACATCAGGTAACCCCCACGCCCACCCAGGAGCCACCATGCACAGGCGATTAGTTTAGAAACTAACATTTTAGATTTACTGTAGGTACTCTGAAACTGGCAGGAAGCAAGTAAAGAATTTAAAACAGGTTTTACATTTCATGTCAATTTTAGGCCACAAGTGTCAAGACATCTGAAGTCTTTTTTTTTTGTTTTAAATCATTTTTCATGATTAAGTGTAATCTTAAACATGGATGCTGTTGAAGTTTATGCTTTTAACTGAACTAAAAGAGGCGTTTGCCATAAGAACTAAAGTGATGAAACAAGCTTACACCTGCAAAATTTTTATTTTACTACAAGTATACAAAAACATGACAAATGTGGAGCAAAGAACTTATTTACATAAAGAAAACTGAATGGCGGAGGTCTGGACAGGTAAACTGCTGGTTTCCGAGCTCAGGAAGTTGAGGAGGATCACGCCGATGACTCGACAGAGGCCGACTGATTGGCAGGCTGGAGGGAGAGGAAGAAAAGAGAAAAGAAAAATATTCAAGGAACAGAAATGACTCAAATGTCCAACAAGTCGAGAGAGTAGCTGTCTGCAGGTTAATCCGATTTCCTCGTGTTCCCATCTGAAAGCAGACCTGAGCCAGATTTCCCAAGAACGTGCTCTGCTACAGCCACCGACGCCTAACGTACACCGTCATAGATCAAAACTCAGAACCAACTACTGCGCCGTCCTGAATTTATGCAGAAGGCCTAAATGAGCAGTTCAATCCCAGCTTAAAGATGAAACTGATTTTGATGAGGCCTTCAGAGATTCTGGCCCATGATGCTTCAGTACTGACAGACAAACTCTGCATGGACCACTGGGCATTCAGTCCACTTCGATTAGCAGAATCACAGCACAATTTCAGGATCTGAATGAGAAACAGAAATGGGCCCATCACTCGCCTCCTGTGAATTTCCCTCCTGGACTCCGTTGCCGTTGCTGGCACTAGAGTCCCCGCTGCCATTAACTGTGGTTTCCTGTTTTGCTTGTTTAGCATCTGTGTCCTTTACTGGGCTCTCCTCGTCTGGTTTCCTCTGTGTGGAAACAAAAACCAGGGCATGGGGAGAAAAGACTGAAGGCTTCTGCACACATTGGAGTTACACGGGGGGGAAAAAAAAAAAAAAAAACTAATTTGTCTAAAAGGAAGCAACCAAAGCCATTTATGTTAAAGCCACAAACTGTCATGAATCGTGCACACAGGTCAGTCTATAAGCAAACTAGCACAAACAGACAAGAACCAAACGCATGCAACACACTCGAGTCACTGCAAGGGTCACAAGACAACTCAAACCAAGGACTGATGGGAAAAAGCCAAGATCCCCTACAACCACACCAGGCAAGCACAAACACTGCAGCAGAGCACTTCCACAGTTCAATGCCGATGCAAAAGCAAAGCCATTTTCTCCACTGTAAAGAGTTTAACAAATGCAGACAAACCACCATTTGCTTTGAGTCTCACCTTCTTCCTGACTAGGTGAGAAATGTCAGACACCACTTTTGAAGATGAGCTTTCACATGCTTTAGCTGGACTCTGAAAGAAGAGTTTTATTTCATTACTCCAAGTTTGTTTTGGTCACACAGTTAAGAGCATAGACATTCCCGTTACCTGGCTGGTTGTTGCAAACGCAGCCGTTGATGGACCACCATTTTCATGGAGGAATGTTGAAGTTGAGGCGCCACCCTTCAAGAGATTAGTTGGTTACCCAGGAGAGAAATTTTATTAAACCTCTCATATACAGCACTGCCTCTGGTTGACTTTAAAGACTGATTTAAACTCAAGTGCACACCTCCGAGTTCAGAGGCCAAGATGATGCCATCATGTGTACTTACCAATGTCTGCTGGATAGCCTGCGAGGCAGTGTTGGCCGTCCTCTGACTCTCCTTTGAATCTTCTACCTTTTCCCTGATATCAGGCAAAAGCAGCTTCAGCTCGTCAACCTCATTTTTCTCCTCTTTTGCACCATCAGCTCCTTCTGCTGCTTCTATAGCCTCCTGTAGCATGGCTATACACAGTGGCCGAGATAAGATATGGTAGCATTAATAGGACTACATTTGCTTAGATGGCAGTCATGAGTAATTTAGAGGGGGAGGAGGGGAAAAAAAAAAAAAAAAAAGTTAAACTTCTGCAACTGACAAAAATGTAACTGAGTGAAAGTCTAACCTAAGCGGGCCTCAATCACTTCTATAGAGCTGTTGTAGTGCTGTATGGCCTGGCTGTACTGATCCATGTAGCAAAGCGTTGTGGCAACATGGTAGTGGGTCTCGGCAAGCAGGCGACTGTGGGGAGGCAAGTGTTTCAGCTGCAGGGCAAGACACTCCTGGAAGTCTTCTAGTGCCTGTGGATAGTTCCCTGAGGATTAAGGAGCAAGAGCAGAGGAAAAAAGTTGATAAAGTTTAAAAAAAAAAAAAAAAAAAGTCTGCTAGGGATTTAGCTTTGTGCTACTTACCTGATTCAGCACTGACTTCTCCAAGTTTCAGATATGCCTGAGCTGCCATCAGCTGGTCTTCTTTACCTTCTTTTCTGTAGGGATTGAGAAACTTAATTACTTTGAAACTATGGCAACACAAAGACATTAGCTTGCACATATGCATCCTTACCTTTTATAGATGACTTTGGCAACTTCCAGCATTTCCCATGCCAACTGTAAATTCCCAACATCCTCTTCTTCCTGAGAGGTACAGAGTTGTCAAATGCTGAGATTTCTAGTCACTACAAACTTTCACATGGATACTTACCTTCTCTTGGTCTTTTTCATCCCCATCATCCTCGTCGTCATCGTCATCATCATCAGCATTATCTGAAACAGTACATACACAGTAAGTGGAAGTTGATAACAAGTGCTCTAAAAAGTTCCAAAATGCAAGTTACATTTAATCCAGAGCGTCTCCCTCCACCTTGTGAGACAGGTGTGTAATGAAGCCTTTTCCAAAACCCAGACACACCAGCAGTGTTTTGCAAGTAAAATTCTACTACCCTCCGACTCATCTTGATCAGCCTCTGGGCTGGATTCTTCATCAGTCTGCTCTTCAGTCTTTTCTTCCACCGTTTCTTTTCTGGGAGGACCTCTAGCCTCATCTTGCACAGCAACATCAGGGCCCTCAGGTCCAGTCATTTTTGCTTCCTGGACTGAACCCTCTTTCCAATTTAGAGGAAGACTTGAGGATTCCTCCGATTCACTTGCACGCTTGACTGGGACCTTTAGGTCAATATTTTCTTCTTTCACTTCTGTCCCACTCATCCCATCGTTAGATTCCAGCTTTTCTTTGGTTGTCTCTTTCTTTTCCTCCGCTGCCATTGCCTCATACACCTGCCTTCGTAGCACTTCTCTAGTTTTCTCTGCACCAGAGTGGCAAACAGTTGGTAGTTTAAATATGTATACATGACTTCAGTTGCTTGACAGCTCACTACACTTCTGGAAACATTTGTATCCTATTGTGCTTCTCCAGTTGATCAATGTTATAAATCTGCATCTTGAACAAAATATGTTATTTATGCCAGCCATAAAAAAAGTATCCCAATGAAAACAAAACTAAGAATTATCAAAATGGGACTGATCATAAACCTTTGAATGGGGTAAACTTCAACTTGAAGTAGTTTATATACCAACCATCAAGGTTGTCTGCACTCTCAATATCTGGGTTGCTGGGCTGCTCCTCTTCTGACTCTTCTGGGACTCCCTCCAGGGCATTTCCAAGGACGCCATTTTCGACCCTATAAAACCACACACAAAAAAGAGGACACACAAAAGTCCAAATATTACTAAAAGCTGAAAAGTCAGTATTTACAAAGCTTTCTTAAAAACACTATCACTAAATCAACTTCTCCAGTTGTTGTGGCATTTGCTGGTTAATGTTAACTTTCAAGTTTATATTACAGACTAATCCGTCAAAGATTTGAAGATTATGGCCTTTGAAAAGTAAACTATACATCAGTCTACTTTCAGCTTAACAGTTGAGTTTAAAAATTTCTCACCTGGCAAGTGTTGGGCAATAAAAGTACCAACATTATCTACACGTTTTCCTCAAGGTATTCTCAGTTATTTGGACAGAATATTGTCCATAAATATCAAAATAACCTTCCACAACTGAATGACTGAACCAGCTTCTGAAGCACTGTAACCACTACGATTACACCATTTGTCAAACAAATTAAGATGGAGAAAACATGCTAAAAAGTTCAGTGACGCTCTTGTTCAACAATTAAATTTCAAGCCCCACAATTTAAAAATTAATTCACAAAAGAAACTTGACAAACCTCGCAAGCTCTAGTAGAGACTTCCCACAAAGGAAGAAGGCCTCCCCACACTCATCTGCAGTGTCTCCATACTTTGCAGCCCTTAAATAGTGAACAAAAATGTCACTAGGATTACAAATCTTTAAAAATGCAAGCAGCAAATGCAAATTAAACCATTTAGTTTCACTTGTGTCTGTTAAACAGTCTCTCAGGGACTCTTTTAATCCAGCAGAACTCACAGCATGCTACAGGCGTCCTGGAAAACACTGACAGCAGAAACAACATCTCCCATCACAAGATGCCTTTTCCCCGTGCCTATCAGTTTCTTTGCCTCCTCCATAACGTCACCTGAACTGTAAGACAGAAGAAGAAGAAAAAAAAAGTTTCTGAAAAGTTCTGGGTGGTTGTTTGAATTAGCTGACAAAAGCAGAAAAGTTCTGGATACTCGCCTGTCTGCTGCAGCAGCAGCTGCTGCTGCTGACGAGCACGGCTTCTCCTCAACACTGTAAAAGTTAAATGTTGTAGTTAGTTTAATCTAAACCATATATTTGAAGGTACTTACCAAACGCTGGGGCTAAAATAGTTAACCGACGACTTTGAGTTTATACAACGAGCGAAAACGTCGGCTAACTGTTGTTAGCATTTTATGGACTGTTAGCCAGTTAGCTCACAAAGGGGTTTGTTGTGATAATAAAAGCTTTTGCTGTCCTTATTAGACACCATCAACATTCTGGATAGTTTATAGAGTATTTCACTAGATGTACGTGTGTTTTATCAATATTTCTTATGTTTCACTGCTGCAGCGGTGAGTTTCAGAGGATAGCCGCACTGCTTAGCTAAAACCTGGTTAGCCGCGTTTTTTACCCCCTAAGATACGTGTTGTGACCAATTACAAGCGACTCTTACCTCCCAGAACCCGACGCAGTAGGTGTTTCCTCTGGCATTTTTACAGTAAACCGACGGAAAAGACACAAATCAGATAATCTGCTCTGTACTGAACGACGTACCAACAGACCTCTTGAACAGCCCTTGTTGGCGCGCTTAAATAGAGCAAAAATGGGCTTTCTATTTCCGCTTAAATTGGAACGCGGGAGATTGGCCTTAAAGGGGCCGCAGCATTTTTTTTTTTTTTTTTTTTGATTGAACGCAGTAGCAGAACATAAGCGCTCAAAACACAATATAATCAGTTCATAACAGAATATAAAAAAGCAGGATCAAAATAATGGACCAGGTGCCAATATATTCACATAAAAAACGCCAACAGATACAATAAATAAAATAAGGGACCTTCAAGTGAAAATATTATATTTGACTATAGTCATGAAGTGAAATTCAATGATATTCATATGATATACATGATAAGCCAATCAAAGTCGTTTTTGTATTTTACTATTACATCGCTAACGAACACACTACATCCCATTGGGTAAGTTTATACCTTCTTCTTTTTATTGCATTGTTACATCAAACCCAAAATTCTAAATTTTTAGACTCTATACATGGCCAAGTTAGAAAGTATTAGTAAGTAGCACTAATACGCTAAGGTAATATTAAGATAATTAATAATAATTCAGCTATGCATTCGCTGGGATCGAACTCGCGATGTCACGGATGATTTTGACGTAAGTCTGGAAAACTTACTTGGACTAAAGCGCGATGTCCTGAATCGAGAAGAATCCTGGTTCGACTCCCGGTCCGGCAGGAGTATTTCTGTGTGGAGTTTGCAAATTTTCCTCGTGCTTTCGTGGGTTTCCTCCGGGTACTGTGGCTTCTTCCCACAGTCCAAAAACATGTAAGTTAGGTTGATTGGGATCTAAATTGTCCGTTCTTGTCCTAAATTTACCTTATTAATTTTAATTTTATATTCCATGACAATGGTTGATTTTTGGTCCTGAAAAAGGACACTTATATTTTAAATCCTAAGAATTATAACAAGCCTCAAATCATTGATAATCGGAGGTTACGAAAAATGACTATTCCCGGAACACCCAGCAGGGGGCGGCCTTGCCCTACTTTCCTCTGATGCTTTTACCCAGTGACTGGCAATATCGACTGAATTTTTCAGATTATGCACTAACGCGCTGACTAATGCTGCGTAATGTTTCCAGACATTAACGTGGGTCCGTCTTTTTTGTAATTTACTTACACATTAAGCGTGGACAGACTGGGAGGTGCAAAATCGAAGTGGTGGAGAAAATGAAGTACAGTTGAAGTTAAGGAATACACTGCACCCTTTGACAATAGTGAGTTTATAACTCCTCCGTGTTGTTCGCGTAGATTTAATAATCTTTAACCAAAATCATCGATCGATAACATCGCGGTCGTACATCGTACGATTTTTCTACGACACCCGATTTCCTTCTCTTCAACCGGGCCAGTGGCGCAATGGATAACGCGTCTGACTACGGATCAGAAGATTCTAGGTTCGACTCCTGGCTGGCTCGAAATTTTTTTTTTTCTTATTGTGCCTCAAAGTCAAATAGGATAATGTACCACTTTTTGATCAGTAATTTTTGACTCTGTAAGCAAGTATTTCTATATTCAATTATATCTGCCTTGCTTATCAACATTTGAACGATGTTAATTACAAAATAATGGTGCCCAAAAGCTAACTTCATCGTGCGAGCTTCTTTACTGAAACGTCGAGAGTTCGATCCTTGATATTGCACGTATAAATATGACTGACAAAGAAGTACTCTTACTAACTTCACAAACATTTCACAAAATAAGCTCCATCATAGGCTGTTTATGATAGGATAAGCCTCCAATTTCTCCCCATAAACACCTTATTACGTTTGGTGAATACAACTTGGAAAAAGCATGTGTTTCGGATTATGACCGAGTTTTTCCTGAGGCGGATGAATTGTGAAAGTGCCTGCATTGTTTATGTAATTCTTTTATCTATGATGTTTTCGTATTGTTTTTCATATTTACGGGTTAATAGAGGAAATAAGCATATTGATTGCGTATGCATGCCAATTAAGTAGCCTAATTGAGATGGCGTGAGGGCGGGAGTCTGGGTGAGGGGAGGGCGCTGAGTCTGACTGGGGGCTCCAGACAGACTTGTGGCTGCAGATGAAGTTTTCAGTGACACTGCACGGTGGGACTTTCACCAATTCCTATTAACCGTACAGTCTCTATCGTCCGACTGACATGACGCGATGCTCCGCGCAACTTTACAAAACGTGGACTTGTTTTGGGTAATTTTGTTGTGTTTCGTTCCTCTACGGGAGACTGGCTCCAGATCAGCCAACGCAGACAGCTGTCATGAGGTGAAGACAGCTTACATGATGCGTCAAATAGGCCCAGTGGAGCTGGTGCCAGAAAGACCGAGAACAGGTCAGTCAGTCCCTGTGGACATGCTATGTACTGTATCTGTTTATTCATAAAATATTAGAATTAAGACCACATACAAAAAAGTTGAAAATGATTAAATGTACATATAATGCAACCTATAACTTGAGTCTAATTTTTTTTGCACACTTTTTTCTATATATTTGTACTTTACATTTTCTTCTTTTTTAAAGACATTTTGTTTAATACTCCATTATTTAACTTTGCAGAAGTTTAAAGACAAAACATGTTATGACTTGCTGTGATTAAATGTAGTTAACATTTTTGAATCTTTAACACCTTCACAAAATATGAAATTTTATTCCTGCATCTTTATTATATTATTATATATATGATTATTTTTCAATCACATGCTTTCCTTTTTCATGAGATTATTAAGTACATATTACAGTTTATATTACCCATTTGCAGTTTTTAACTTCACATTGCTGCATTACTGAAGCTTCAATTTATCTAAGAAAAAAAAAAGAAAAAGAAAAGCCTTGTTTGGACTTGTTTCATTTGCATGTCTTAGACCACTTGCTTTGTAAATGTGGGGCTAAATTCCAAGAGGGGATTATCTCTGCGCTGCATAGATGGATCTTTAATGGGACCTGGGGGAGAAAGGCTATTTCTGCTGAAAACTGCCCCTAAAATAGCCAGAGATTGATTCCAGAGCAGTTGAATCAATCTCTCCGCTCATTTCTAAATACAAATTCAGATTTGAGTTTAGTCCGTCCTGTGGGAGTCTGTAACTACTTCAGAGCGCCTCTGAGAAGCTGAGTGGGACAAATGTGATCTTAAAAGTTTATGGAAATTTATGGAAACATTAAAATAATTCAGATCTCTTCCTCATATTAATCTATGTACATCAAAATGCACAAGAATTAAAATCATTAATCAACTCTGTCAACTGTACAACAATTACTGTTAGGCATCACTAAATATCAGTAACTATAGTACTTTTTGGGTTCTGCATTAATTACTTACATTAATATTTGCTAAATTCAATTCTTATTACTGAAAGGGGTGGAAGTGTGTTATGTTTATTATTGTTTAAAAGTTTGTGCTGTGACAGTGATTTTACCAGGATTTGTCGGGTTTTCTGCTAATGAAAGATTAATAAATCACAAGGCCTGTACAACAAGGTTTCTTCTGATTACCACCAAGGATCAAACACTCAAGGAATCAATGAAGAAAAGATTTTAGTCGTTTTCTGCATACACGTCTGGCTTTTCTGTCACTGAAAACAGAACATTGAATTTATTTATTATTATTTATTATTTACTATTATTTATTATATTAAAAAAATTTGCAAACATGCATTTTCAATCTAACCTGCAGTCTAACGTGTGATGCAACGTTTCCGAGAGCAGCGTTCTCAATAATAATAAGAATAGTGCGAGGTGAGACGGGTCTGGAGTTCCTGTGAGCTGCATGGCGGTCCGGTCCGGTCTGGTCCAGTCCCCTCGTCTCTCTTCCCCTTAATCCCAGTCAGCTGCTTCACAGCCGGGCTCACGGGAGCCGGTCAACGTCCCCCGGCTCTACAGACAGTGTCGGTGTGAAATGTTGCCCACTCATGTCGTCCTGTCAGCTCCTGAAATCAATCTTAGGTTTGTGAGATTAACTAACGAGAATGAGTCCTCTTATTAAAGCGCCACACAGGAAGTAACGACCAATCTCAGACGGTTAACTTTCACAGCTCCAGGGCGCCACAGAGCCAATAACTGATTGTGATTATTTGTCGTGTGTGTTCAGGCGAGTCCCTCCGAGTGTGTGTCCATCCCGGGCCCAGCTGTTGTACCAGTAAGATGGAGGACAGCTACATGGCTGCTGTTCGCAGCGAGACGCAGCAGAAGATGCGATCCTTCAGCTTCGAACTCAAGTACCTGATCGCTGGAAACAGCAAAGCCTATCAAGGTAAACAAGAGAAGAGTTATGGACTTACAAATACAAGGACATATGCATAAATTCATTTATATTAGGCTTGGTGAAGCAATGCACATGAACATTACATTTAGTAAATTTAAAGTTTTAATTTTTTATTTAATAAAACTATGTTAAGAAGAAATTGCACAAATTGAATTTTTTTTAAAAACCTGATTTTTACCTCAGTATGTTTGAGCTTTTGAACAGTTTTCTGGATTTTTTTCTTGACATTTAGGAGGCTGTAATTGAAAATTCAAAAAAGCGTATTTTTGATTTCACGTTGCATCATTTTTACAATCAGAAAAAAAAAAAGTCCAATTTCATTCATTAACAGTTTTTTTTTCTCTTGAAGTCGGACATCAGCGAACGTTTTGGTCTCCGATTTATCACCAAACACAAAAGCCTGATTCAAGAGCGTAAACCAAAGTGGCTTTCATAGCAGTGGCAGTTTTGATGGTTTAACAGTTCTGTCAAGAGCCTGCGGCCCCTCTGTCATTCTCACTTTGTGTGTTCATCATGAAATAGCTAGTTTGTGTCAGGGTGGTGGTGCGAGGCCAGTTTATTTTGTGAGGCGCCGCAGTGGCTAGCCAAACAAACAACTGATGTTCGATTGAGTCTTTGAGGGAGCGAACTCTCAGAGGGAGCAGCGGAAAACGTTGTTACAACACCCGGCTCTCTTTCTCCGTCCGTCTGTGTCGCTGCAATAAACAGGTTTTGTTCTTGACCAACGAGATAGCGAGGGATGAAGAATGTTTACATTCAGTACGTATCCGCAGCAAAGTGTTGTTGCCCCGGGCAACAGCCGGTCTCTAACAGGCTGGTCTGAATAGAAGGAAGAATACGCTGCTTGTCCACTTGTCTCTCAACGCTATTCACCAGTGTGTGTGAGAAAAGTGTGTGTGAGACCTTGGGTTTGTGTGCGTTCGGGTGGATGAGGCTTCCTCTTGCAGAGCGGGGAGATTATGAGCCTGGTGGAGTTGATGAAACGCAGCAGACAGACAGACAGACAGACAGACAGACAGACATGGCAAACATGGACTACTGTTTTACTTTCTTTGGTCTCTCTGCCATCCTGCGCCCGTCCCCCAGTCCCACCCCTCCCAAGGCTACGTCCGAATACACGGAGGCTCAGTTTCAGTTGCTATTTATGCCCAATGGAGGCTAAATCATCCATGAGTATAATTAATGCCAAACACCCCCACACAAAGAGGGGCAGAACGGGGCCAAAACCACAAAAAGGACGCGGAGACGGGTCAACAGTTTCCTGCAAGAGCTTGAAACTTTGCGGGATTAAACTATGTAATTTCATCTTTCAAGAGGTCACCTCTTGAATTAAGTTACCATTGAAATGTTTTAACATGAAGGTAATTATAATTAAGTATAATTTTCTGAAAAAGCAGCAGGAGTTTCAGTTCAGAGGAGATGAGTTTGCTTTTGGATTGCCCTCCTCAAAACCACCAAACAATTTAAAAAATCAACAGTTCATAATGACGGATTCCTTAATGAGACATGTTTTCCCCTTTTTAAAAGCGAATAGCTGGCAAGAAATGTCTGTGACAATCTTTGGTAAAAATATATTAGTGATTTTATTTTCATTTCAGACTCAGCAGAACATGCTCTCAATCACAGAAAAATGAGTCACGCATGTTTTACACTGGACAAAAAGGCCTTACAAGCACATGAGGGAGAAGTGCTCTTTAATTAATTAAATAAACTTTGCAAGACGGCGATATTCCTCAACAGCTGAGCATAATCTCAAAGGATGCCCTCTCTTAAACACGGTGATTATAACCCACTACCTAAACTGAGACATGCCCAGAGTGGTTGTAGTCAGGCGCTATTTACACCCGCTGGATTACTTGGGCATGTGTGTGTGTGTGTGAGAGTGTGTAAATATGTCTGCATGCCTGCATGTGTTACTCCTGGCACTCAAAGACCCTTGTGCCCTCTCCTCCATGTTGCGTTTTTTTTGTCCTATCAGAGAGCGAGGAGCTAATCACATGACCACCTGTGCAGTGTCACTTGATGCCGTCTGTATTTGGGTTGCCATCGCCAGGACGGGGGTATGCAAACCCATAAAAGTGATATCCCGTCAGCGTTTCAGTCTGCGGCTGTGAAACCTCAACTTCTATTACAAACCGTGTTCCTCAACAACCAACCAGCAATGGCGTCCATGTTGACTTTGCTAATGATGATTTTTGTGAGTTAACTAATAAATTCCCATAAATGTTGGCGTCACTTCTTGACTCAACTGTAAACAATGAGTCCAAACACGACTGACTTGGTAAAATCAGAGGTAAAAAGGTTTCTGTTTGGGCCAGGATGCCTTCAGCACGTCATAATGTTTTTATCTGACATCTTTCAAAGGCGCAGGTCGTCTTTTATCATGGACGCACATCGTCTGGAAAAGGGACGGTGGCGTCTACTTTATTGGAGTTGTTTGACGTAGGAAACATGGTGGATCATGAGATGGGGCCTCTCATTATCACCTTTCTAAAGATAACAGGACAGTGAAAACGAGCCTTGGCATGAATTAAGTTTGAGCTATTTTTGCTTGTATTCAGTCATTCAAAGTCAGTTCAAGGTCATTTAGGACATGAACGTATGACTGATATGCTGATTTTCAGGACTTAAACAATAGTTGCTGCACGTGTGTGGTATATTAATGTGCCTTAGATGTGTGTTTCATCTACAACATCTAACATTTCTTTTACTTCATAAGCAGTAGGCAAAGTTCCACAAACCATTAACACAGATATCATTCATTAGTTTACTGTATTTTAATTAGTTTTACTGTCTTATTTATAAATGTTTTACATTTATTTAGTAAAGGATGAGCACCATGAACAAATGTCCATCATCACTGGGAAGGAAACCAGCTCTGCCATACTTAGTTGACACATTTAAAGGAAGTTAGAAACAAAGAAAAATTAAACTGTTTAACTTAGACTATAAAAGGGCTTACTTGAACCTAACTAAAAAATAAATAACTTTGTCTAAGGATACTGTATTCTGTGCTGAAATATTGCCAACATGGCAATGTAAACGTATATTAACAAATCTGATACAGACTACTTTTTTGTAATTTTTATTTACTTATTTTTGGACATTCAACACCCTAAAATATCCTAAAAGTACTTTATGGACAACTAAATCCAGTGGTCCAGAACCTGGGCTTCACAACCTAAATCTTATGGGATGATTAATGATGCAGAACAGAAGTAAAAGAACTGATGGACATCAGTTTCATTTTTTTCTGAATTTTTATCAATTCTCACATTTTGATTTGAAATCATATGAAGATTAAACTTAAACCATGTGAGAAGGCCAGGTGGGAAATTTCTCTTTTGTGCAATAATTTGTAACTCACTCACACACTATGTTATTTTATTTTTTATTTTCTGCAATATATTAGCACTCAGAGTAATGAAGTGGAACATGCAGATACAAGTATAAATCTGAATCTTCATGAATATAAATCTTTGTATTTCCATTAATACTTAACACAAGCCTGTTTTGATCCTGCAGGTCACTGTGTAAAATTTAGAAAATTTATTTGTTGTCCCTATATTGAGAATACTGACAACAGATGTTCTTTTGATCGATTCAGTTGGGGGGACTGTTTTTGTTTTTACTGTGAACGCACTTTGTGCTACATGTTATTGTACGAAAAGTGATTTGATGTGTTGTCTAAGCCCTAACTGCAGACTTTGTCTTTTCTTTTTCTCTCCTTCCAGAGACCTTCGAGTCGCTTGTTTTCTTCACATCTAACCTGACCAGCACTCTATTTGACAGCGCGTATGCCGCCCTTGCTTCTGACTGTCGCCCCCTTGTGTTTCGGCTGTTCAGCCATATCAAACGGCACCTTTCTGGAGACCCGGATACCTCTCTGGATGTTGCCGTGCGCCAATTCTACGACGACCTCTTCCCACTGGTGTACCGCCGTCTGCTCAACCCCGGGATCAGCCACATGTCAACCCAGTCCCACTCCTTTCATTCCACCAATCGTGACGACTGCCTGCGAATGACGCAGCAGGATATCAGCCCGTTCGGACTCCATCCCCGCCTCCTCGTCGGCAGCCTGTCTCGTGCGCTCAGGCCCGGTCGGGCACTGAGCCGGCTACTGCGACTGGCCGGGGAGGTTGTGAATGCAACAGAGAAGGTGACGTTATCCCGGGAGTGTGGGCGGGGCTTGGTGAAGATGCAGTACTGTTCCCACTGCAGGGGGCTAACCCTGATACGGCCCTGCACTGGACTGTGCGTCAACATTATGAGAGGATGTCTGGTAAGCCTTTGAATCTTTGGGTGAGTTACGGGATTGTGCTTTCATGGGTCCTAAAAAGATATGTGCTTGTCTGTCATTTCATTATTAAAAACAAAAACAGTTGGAAGGAACATTAAAAATAGTCATAAAATCTCATAAAAAAACACGTAAAAACTCTTCTCGATTTTTATGAGACGTTGGAGACTAGCTTGAGTTTATTGTTCTGCACAGATGGACTCTAAAATGATTTTAATGGATCAGTAAATTGTTAACCTTGACCAGCTGTAGTTTATAACCTGCAAATCAGGCTCTTAGCTTTTAATTTTTTACAGAACAAATAGTTTATCAGAAAAAAACAAACAAACCAAGATGTGTGTGCTTCTGTGTGTGTTTACAAAAATACTCACTATATGAATATAACAAAAGAAGTAACTATAGCTACCAAATCAGACTGTGTTCTTGAAGGTGTTTCACCTTCTGTCCCGACGGCTTCATCAGTTCAAAAGTGATGGATCTTTAAGAACAAAAAGTTAAACATCTTCAAGAACAAAAGAAAAGGAAGTCCAGTTGCCTTTTTTTTAAAGCCTTTGAGAGTTTTGCTGGTGAAGGCCCTTGGTCATCCAAGTCATGGTAACTAAACAAATAGATAAGAGCCACCTTTTCAATATGTTTATATGTTTCAGTTGAGAAGAAGTTGAGAGTGCATTTTGACTGGTAACGTTAACAACACTGGTAGTACTATCTATGAATAACACAAACAAGCAACACCACACTCAACCAGATACGCAACACAATTGGAAACACAGATGAAAGGGAAGTGGAATAGCGATGCATTTAAGGAACGGCTGGTTGATTGTGCTGAGGGTGAAATTTTTTGGCGGTCGCAAAGTACTGGTCCTGGGGATCGGCAGCTATTCCTCAGGACCAGTACTGCAGGAATGAGTTCATCAGTCAATGCTCTTGCAAGCATTTCCACCGAATCATCATCGGAGGACAGAGCGGGTGGGTTCTGTCCCAGCCTCTGCTGATGCAGAGGCAGGAGAGAGCTGGACTTATTTTGATCTGTACATATGGGTGTAACTTTGGTTTGTCAAGTGGGGAGTTGGGGTTAAAGTTAAAAAAGTGACTCAAGTCCCTGCATTTCAATATACAATGGGTCTATAGTGACACAAAATGAACCATATAATTCAGCTGGACATAATCATATATTCTGCTAGAAAGCATCATTTTAAAAAAGAAAATAGAAAAAAAATTCTTGTGAGCGCTAGTTTATCAGTATTTACAGGTCTGTCTCAATGGTCACATTTTTAAGCTGGCAAATAAAGAAGTTTTCTGTCTGAAAGCAGTTCTTGTTTCTGAATCCAGCAAAAAAAAAAAAAAAAAAGTCTAAGAACACGTACATTATTTGAAAACTGTAAGGATAGAGATGACCTTTAGGGGGAAAAGTTGAGGTCAAAGATCACTTTAATGGGGGATGAGTTAGAGAAATGCAGTGGTTCATAATTCCCATCATCAAAATAAATTTGGCAGAATTTAATGACATGTCAATATCAAATATCCATTTGTGTGATTGTGGGGAAAGTTTGCTACTGCCCTACTGGATCAGGAATGTCTTTCAAATGACAGCTCTGTGACTCCCTCAGTTAAATAAAGGTTTTAATCTTTCTGTCATCACTTATCTTAACTCCTACTCTGCATTTTCTTATCTCTTTACTTCCAGGTCGGTGTATCTGAGCTGGGAGTCCCATGGGGAAGTTCAGTGGTGTTGCTTCAACGGTTAGCTGCTACTTTAGCAACCAGCAGCAACCAGAACAGCATGGAGTTAGCTCTTTTAGCAGTCCGAAACCACGTGAACGATGCCATACTGCATACACAGCTGCACGGCCCACGCATCACCGCCACGGTAAGCAAAATGGGATGGTTGATAGTTTGCTTTAAATCAAGCAATTAAAAACTCATAAAGGACATTTTAGATTGAAGAACCTTCAGAGTTGTATCTACAAACCTGTTTAAATTAAAAATCCCAAACTATGTGAGAGGCACAAAACATCTCAACTAATATTCCCTCAAAATAAAGTCATTTAATTTTTTTTTTTAAAGCCTGTGTGAAAGGCCGTGGGTTTCTTTAAGCCTGGTAGTTGGACGTCTTCACAAAGGCCTTGCACCTAGATGGGCTAAAAACAGCCTCATTCTTCAGAGATCCTGGGGTTCCCCCCGAGTCTGTGTGTGTCCACCCGAACGTGTATGTGAGCGTGAATACAGATCCAGCGCCAGACAAAGACCGAGGTTGGCGGGACAACCAATACCCAGAATACAGCTTGGTTCGGAGTGATGAGAAAGTTTCCGTGGCTAATCTGTGGACAAACAGATGGCACACATGCGCATGCATGCACACACCACTGGAGGAACAGATAGAGTCGCCGTCCAACTCTGAAAGAACATTGTGGACTTAGTGGAGTAGATTCCTGAGAGGTAAACAAACAAGAAATGCACTGCCAATTACAGCTTAAAAGAAAATATTTTATGATGCATGTTATACATTAGAAACACCAAACAGGGTTTCATTTCACTTCCACAGCTATGTGAACCATGTATCCTATGTCTAAAGTGAAAAGATGATTACAACAAATACTGATACCTATTTGTTGTTCTTTATTTGTCTGATAGTGTAACTGATAAGTGTTTTCAGATGTCGGTCCTCGAGGGCCGTAGTCCTGCAGGTTTTAGATGTTTCCCTGCTTCTTCATACCATGATACAAGTGGCTGTGTCACTGACAGACTTGTGCAGACCTTGATGACAACCTGTTAATGACCATTAATTAGAATCAGGTGTGTTGGAGCAGGGAAACATCTAAAACCTGCAGGACCCTCGAGGACCAACTTTGGACACCCCTGGTCTACTGTGTTCATGTGAAAAAGGAATGAAAGAAGGAAACGCAGAGGCCAAGCTGACATCTGGAAAACCCAAAAACCTTTTTCTGACAGGATTCCTCTTCAGATTTTTAGAGTGGCTAAGCAAAGGTCCCCTTTTGTCTACAGAGGACCTGCAGGAAAATAAGACACTCAGCAGCGGTGGTGGGCTAGTGCACTGTCACACTTTCATGACAGAAGACCTTTCCTGCATCCTTGGCACAAATTTAAGTTTGCAAGAGAATACGTTAGTAATTTGATCCATTTGAAAATATTTCTAAAATAGAACTTTTTGGTCCTATTGAGAAAAGCCATGTTTGAAGAAAAAAAAAAAAAAAGACAGAATTTTATGAAACCATCACCTCTTCGAACATGGATTGATTATATCTTTGCTTAAGTTCAAGAGTACAAGGAACAAGAGAAGAATTGATGAAGGTACACACAGCCTGAAAATGAGAGGGACTCCACAACAAAATATTATGCTAAACACACCTCGAAATCCACAGCTAACTACATTAATAAGCAGTAAATGAAGGTTTTGGAATGTCACTAGCCATAAATTAAAGAAAAAAAAGAAGAATTAAGGATCCATGGCTCACCGTTAAAAGATCAGTACATGTAGTATAAGCTATGAATCTAAAACAAGCTTTAGTATTTGTTAAACATGTTATGATGGTCCATCTCTCTCTCTCTACACACACACACATACATATATATATATATATATATATATATATATATATATATATATATATATATATATATATA
>JAOWBL010000019.1:10536822-10548613 GCA_028564865.1 Zenarchopterus dispar | reverse complement strand
ATACATACATACATACATACATACATACATACATACATACATACATACATACATACATACATACATACATACATTCATAAACACATACATAATACATACATACATACATACATACATACATACATACATACATACACACACATGAAAAAAAATACATATATTTATATATACACACACATCTGTAATGCAAAAAATAATACATGCCATAAAAAAAACCAAACATTTGGCACATATTTCACAACACAAAAAACAGTATCATCCTACTGAGCATGCTCAACGTTATTAAGCTAAAAAACGTAAAGGGCTAAAAACAAAGCCAGTGGAGCACAGCCTGCAGCCTTTTGCTGTCTTCTGTTGTTGATTAAATTCATGTTTGCAGTTAATTACAGTATAAGAAAGAATATGAAAATGAGCCAAAATCAGTATCTTCAGGTCAGACCTTTAAGGTAATCAGAAATAGGAACTGATTAAGTGTAATCTGTGTAGCTGCAATTTTAATACTTAATAATCATATTTTCCCTCTTGCATAATGAAAACTGATCAATTATATTGGGTTCTGAAACATTGTAAGAGTGGTTAGATATTCATACTCCTCCACTCAAACATGATCAAATAGCTGTGATTGTTTTTTATTTTTATTTTTTTAATAATGTCTACAGGAAGCGAATTCACAGCTTGAGGATGTGGTGATTTAATAGACTGTTCACATATCCCAGTGCTTAGAAATGAGTACTGATAATGTGAATAAAAGCGAAAATGTAAAGATGACACTAAGACAAATTAGCATCTAAACGACAACAAAAAACAAATCTTTGAAAATCTCTGGCAACTGAAAAATAATAGACCATTAACAAGATACAGACTAATAGTATCCAGATAAAAACAAATCCCCAAACCAATTTTCTTTTGAATTTATAAAATGACGCTACCACGGTTCTGCAGCACAAGTGTAATTTTGTCCACATCTGCAGCTGCTCGTGCATCTCCGCATACGTTTCTTAGTGAAGTCTATTTGTGCTGATACAGTGTGTTTTTTTTAAACTGCTGAGCGGGCTCTTTTAAGACAGTAGGTTGTCCAATTAGCCAGATCTCCAGAGTAAAGTTGAACGTGGAGATTATTGGGTGAGAGTTTACATGCTGTTTGTACAAGTTTGGATGATTGGGACTTTGCGCTGTTGTGGGACGTGGGAATAAAATACCACGCTTGAAAATGTTTGGTTCAGTCAACCTTTAGAAACGATGTTTCCTGGGGAGAGGAGAGTTGTTGTTAAGCTCTTGTGAGCAGGCAAGTTATTTAGATTGCTGGTAAAGCTAAGGTTTTTTTGTTTTATTTTTGAGAGTCCTGCAGAGTTTAAGTGAGTGTATCTGTGTTTGTATGTTAGATTTCCATCCAAATGTTGCCTTTCCACTGGAATACTTGTTCGGTCGACGAGTGTCTCGGTGGGTGGCGTGAGGTCTCACTCCCCAGGACGGCTTTTAGCGTGTGTTTGGTTGTGTGCGCGTCTGCATTACTTTGTCGTGCTTCCTTAACCACGGGTTTGATGCTTCCAGCCATGCCTTCTGTCTCACACTCAGAAGCATGCACACGTTTAGTTAACAGCTCAGGCATGCACGTGCTTTTTGCAATTATTTCAACCTCCATGAGGACACAAGTTGGCATCAAACCTTTTCAAGCCCCTTAGAAAAAGTAACTGTCATCCAGATTAGGTAATGCATCTTGTTAAGCTTCATTCATATATATATACATATATATATATACACACACACACACACACATATACATACATATGTGTGTGTGTGTATATATATATATATATACACACACACACAGAGATATACATATATATGTATATCTGTGTGTGTGTATATATATATACACACACATATGTATGTATATGTGTGTGTATATATATGTATATATACATGTATATATATTATATATATAATGTATATATTAGTATATATACATATATATGTATATGTATTTGTATGTATGTATATATATATATATATATATATATATATATATATATAGAGAGAGAGAGAGAGAGAGAGAGAGAGAGAGAGAGAGAGATCAGAGAGATCTATATTATATATTATGTACTCTGTCTAAAGATGGATAAGAATAAGTACTCCATTAAATTAAATGGCAAAGCAAAACCTTTCACAGTTGAAACCTCAGAAATGTCCTCGCTGTGATAAGTTTCACACTAAAATTGTTCCTCTCAAGCATAGGACACACACACACATACACACACACACATACATACACACACAAGCACACACACATGCATATAAATCAGGACCTTCTGCAGTCTTTGAGAAGGAGACTAATCTGGTTAGAATACACTTGGCTAATTAGCACAAGATGAACCCACCTCACTTGGTGTTTGACCTCCAGGAAACACATAAAGAGAGAGAACAAGAAAATGAGGCAAAACAGTCGAATTACTTTTAATCCACCGTCTGTGATGGAAATACTTTAATTTCTCCCTTGTGAGCCACAACAGTGATTTAACAGGCTCTTTGACTGCTTCAGTCTTACCTGCTGTTTATTCTGCCATAAAATGGCTTTTGGCTTTGTTCAGTGATGTAGTGCAGGTTGAGGGGGAGTACCTCTGCGGGGATGGGAAGCACACTGATCACATCTTCCAATGTGTCAAAAGTAATTAAGGTGATCACACAGTCTACCCTATTATGCGCAGAGAGGTGTGTGTTGTGTGCTGTTAATTAGAATGATGAGTAGTCTCTAATAAGCACCACACAGACCCTCAAAAACACTACTTGTGTCGTTTTTCTCTTAAAACTGCTTTCTTTCCCTCTTTGAAACTGAAAATGCATATAAGGCACATTTACAGAAATATGCTGCTTCATCATTTAATTTTTCAGGTCTGTGAAGATTAGATGTGAAATGGTTAATAAATTAATGTATTTGTCAGCTGAGAGAAAATAATTAACTACTTGTTTTAATATTTCAAATGCAAATCTAAAATAGTTGCCACTTCCACCTGCTTTTGTAAGTCGATTAAATACATATTTTTCATGAACAAAACAAAAAGTCACATTTATACATATTTCTTCACTGATCATAATTGATTGTATCCCCAAAATGTTTGCAAAACATTTGATTTGATGAGTTTTATTCCAGCTGTATTCAAATTAAAGCCAATGAGAAATTCTTAATCCATTGATAAACGATTTTCTTCTGATTCCACTATAAATGTCAAATCATGCAACAGTGGACGAGTAGAACCTTCAAAACATTTAAGGACTCGCCTACAAGTCCTTAAATGCTTTATAGGTGAGGAAAAGCATTTAATATTCTGTCTTGGATATCACACTTTTGGATCAGTTGAAGGGTTCAGGGAAATTCTTAAACAGACTAAAAATAAGGAGTCGTCTAATCCTGAAGTAAGAAATGCACGGACTAGTGTTTTTCATCACTCTTAGACTGTATCTTCCTTAAACTGGCAACATTATGAAGGTGAAAGAAAGTAAAGCTCTAGAAGCTTGTCATTTTTGAGTTGAAGTTAAGTTTATTTCTATAGCACATTTAAAACAACCTCACTTGACCAAAAAGCTTTACAGGTTAAAGCCGGAAGGAAAAATCCTGGTCAAAAATAAGTCCTTGTAGTACTACTAGATGTCAAAGTAGTATGATACAGACTAAAGGCATGGTTAGAAAGTCCAGTCCTAAGGAACTCAGGTCCAAAACGATGATCTCAGTCTTATCTGAGTTGATCTATCCATGTTCTAGTATACCCACTGAATCCATCTACAGGATCACGAGGGTCTGCTGGAGTATATCCCATCTCTTTAAGGTGATAGGCAGGGGGACACCTGGACAGGTCGCCAGTCCATCGCAACAGTGCTAACCACTAAACCACTGCGCTGTATTTAGCACCTGGAAATCAGAACTCATCCAGGCCTTAAAGCATTTAAGAAATTATTGTGATCAAGCTAACCCTTTGGTTTCATGGTATAGTTGAGTATCATCTGCATAGCGGCGGAAATCCATGTCATTCAACCCAACAATTAAATGAAAGCATATATAAAATATCAGAGATTAAATCTGGTATATGAGCAAACCTTCTTATTCACAGGAACAAACCAGAATCTGTCTTTTAAATCTAACTTAAACGAGGATAAAGTTGTTCCTTTACTTCTAATTCTACCTTTGTAATAGTACACTGTGATCAACGACCATATATGAAGTAGCAAGACCCAATAAAAGAAATATAAATAAAGGTTTTCTGATTCAGGTCATGAAAAGATTTCTGTGCTAAGATGTGATTTTAAACTGATGCTATTCCAAAAACAAAGTCTCAGTATCAGAAAAGTGAGTCCTTACATGAAAGGTCTTGCTGGAAGACCTTCTCATGTCAAAATTGTGGATTTCTCTCTTTATTGACATCTATTTAAGTACATTTTTCAACATTTTCTTTTTTATAAACATTTTTGCACTTCAAAGATTACTTAACAGGCAAAATATGCATACTGAACAAATAAAGAATGTCTATATTCTGCTGTGCATCTTCTTTTTAAAAAAAAAAAATCTTTGTTGACAACGTGCCAGAAAATGCACCGAAGCTACAAATTAGACAGTGACACTTGTCACCATTTGAAGAAGCTTTGGTCCGTGCTTTTGATAGTCGACTACATTTTTGCGTGACAAGCATTTCATTATCCAAAACGACCTTCTCTCTCCGGGGAACGCTGGAAAGCTGGATTCTGCTGTAATTAGGAGGGCTCACTGACAAAAAAGAAGCACCCTAGGTGGAGGAAGGATGAAAGATAGGGGAGTCGAGTGAAGGAGAGCATAAACTTAGGAAGGAGGGAATGAGATAATGAGAGGCAGAGTCGCAGTATGAACGAGTGCAAAAGGAGGAGTGCATGTCAAGAACCAAGGGGTTGTTTGCTTGCAGCCGCCTCATGGTGTGATGTTGTTGAATCTTCTCGCCGTGTTTTACCACTAAGAGCTCCACATTAGGGCCGCCGTTGTCGACTCGCCAGCTAACTTATGGTGGCTCAGGCATCTCAGTGCGTCCGCTTGCTGTGTTGTGCGTCTGGTAATTTTGCATGCATTAATTTAATTGGACCATGAGAAACACAGAAAAATGGGGAAAGTATTTATGCATGAAATGATGGTACTTATATTTTTTTATGTTCGTAGGCACCATTTCACTGTACGGGCTAATCACACAGGACTTTGTTACAGACCATAAAAGGTCTCTTTTTTTTTCAAGCAAAGCTTTCACTGTCTTTACTTTTTAACATATTTTTTATATTTCTTGCCCCTACGATTCAGTTATCTTCCTATGGTTAGACAGTTAGGTGTATAGATGTAAACTAACTTTAAATAAATACGAATTCAAGATGAGATTTTATCTACATTGATTATTTGCTGTTTGGTTTTACTCCTGTTAATATTTCATGAAAGCAGCACAAAGGAACTTTTGTCATTTATGGTTTGGTGCCCCCCTAATCCCCCACCCAATAATTATTATATATATTAGTCCAACAGTTATTCTTGCTCATCTCATATTCAATCACTCCTCTGATTTTTCTCTTCTGTCATTAACTCCACGAGTCTCCCTGCTGCCGTGCTTCTTGATTTGTGACCCAGTTCTCTAAAGCTGAGACAAGAGATAACCGTGTCCAAGGTTGCTTTGTCTTATTTATTTATATTTTTTAATGATAGTAAGAGACTGGAGACATCCCTGCTATCATCAAAAACCCTACTGGCGACACCACTTCCTAAAAGTAAGCAAATGCACTTTAAATGAAATTTTATCAAGTAAGTAAAGTCCTTTGTGCTCCTTTAAGTTGATGAATGAAAGTCTTCTCTAACATAGCAAGTTTGATGGTAGGTGTGGTTTTCATACCACTTAATATGCATGGACATGTTAATGCAAATAAATATGTTTTAATGATATTTTAGTCTTCTGTTTTCCACTTTTCCAGTCTTGACAGAGGTATACACAACAGTTATGGAAACAGCTACCAGTAATCCTGATAGGCTGAAATATGAAGCATCAATTATGGTATTTTAAATAAGTGATGACATTTGCCAGGGCCGTTTGCTGACTTTGTCCTGCATGTTTTAGATGTCTCCCTGCTTCATCACATCCTGATACGAGTCGCTGTGTCATTAACAGACTTATTCAGACCTGGATGACAACCTGTTAATGATCATTAATTAGAATCAGTTGTGCTGATGCAAGGAAACATCTAAAACCTGCAGGACACCGGCCCTCCAGGGCCGACGTTGGACACCCCTGACGTGGGCGTTGCTGTAAAGATGTTTTGTTCTCGAGTCTTCAGCGACTTCAGCTTCTGACACTTTTGTAATCTTGATAGTTGATAGATTGAATATTGATAGAATCTTGATAGATTCTTTATTGTCATTGTATCAATGAAAATAATAGAAAAATAATAGAATAAACAGACATATACTAACAGCTAAAAACTCACACGATGGCACAGACATACATGTTACACCGGTCTCTTGGTCTAGTTAAAATGAAAACTTGCTGTAGATGTCTATTTAGCAGCATTTACCATGGTTATGGCTGAATAGAAACTATTTCTTAGTCTGTTTGTTTTAATGGATCTAAAACGTCTGCCTGAGGTTCAAAGAGTTTGTGTCCAGGTCGTGACGGGTCTTTTAGGATGTTTTCAATCTTCCGAAGACGACGGGAACTGTGGACTTCTCGGGAATGACTCAACTTCTGAAATGTTGTAGAAGTGTGTCAGTAATCTTATCTGTGATTCTAGCCATCCAGTATTTGGTCCGACAGAATTTCTCACATTACAGCAAAGGTGTGAACGGGCTCCATATAAATAAAACTTACTCAAGATCCATTAAATTAAGTGTTTGTACGCAAGGTTAGTTAAATCTGATGACTCAGATGCTCATATGAAGTCATTAGTGGTGGTGCTCATATTCACCTTATAATTAATTTTTTTTAGGACTGCTGATGACAGATTTTACTTGTATCAAATTAGCATTTAATTTGTGTTAACTGCCAGTGTCAGACAGTAGCATGGGGTAGTAATTTGATTTTTTTTTTAACTGATCAGCTACGAAATTAAAAACACCTGCCTTGCATTATGAAACAGGGTTCACTTGTGCTGACTTGTTTTCCAAGCTTGTCCAGTGAACTTTATTAATCTATAAAAACATTAGGATCTTTTGGTGTTTGAAAACAAGAAGGGCTCTTTTTCTGTTTGTAGCCCTGTGAGAATGGCGTTTGTGTTACACGACAGGCTTCAGTTAACATTTCATCCCACAGTTATGGTCAGTACAATAAAATAACAAAAGTGGTTATTGAGAGGTCCGTTTGGAAGGCCTGTTTTCTCCGAAAAGAAGAAGTTGGCACACTTTAGGCTTGTAAGGTTGAAAATGAGCAAGAATCTTGCTTTTTAACAGTGAAAACCAAAAAAAAAAAGTCAAGTGTGAGGACATCTGCTACTGCTGGGTCATGCAAGAGAAAAATGATCACAAGAACAGAATAACTTAACAGGAAAAGAGTAAAGGTGTGATGTTCTGGGGAAGGTCTAGATCTTAACTGATCAAAATTCTGTTATTAAACCAGATTTTTAAAACACCTGATCAGCATTATTAGGCTTTAACTAAATATTTACTGGAATTAAACTTTCATCAGTGGCGTAGCCATCAAATATTTAGCTATTTTTTTTCTAAGAAGTTAGAAATTCAGTACCTTTATGTCGGCATATGTAAACTACACCTACCTGTTTTTTTTGTGATGTGAGCTATTGTTGAAGTCATTTGACACCGTGATAATAATTTGTTATCATATGGACTTTAAAACAGCCTCTCTCGGGGTGCCAGATGGCCGACTTGGTTCGGTGCCCCATGAACAGAGGCCATGGGCCTCGTCCAGCCGGTCCAGGTTCAACTCTCGGCCTCCGTGTCCTCTCCCTCCGACTCTTTCTCTCTGCCCTCATTTCCTGTCACAACATTTTCAATAAAGAACAAAAAAAAATGTCTCCAGTTGGTTTACCGAGAGAGAAAAAAAAGAAGTGGGAAACCAAGTTGAAGTTGGTAATAAGCCCCGTGCTGGTAACTGTCACCTGTTGTCATATCCGAAGCTACTTTGTGATCAATTTCCCTTTAATTAGGCTGCCACTGTAACTCTTACGGGTATTACAGCAGTGAGATACTTGTTTCTTTCTACCACTTTTTTTTTTTTTTTAAAGTTGCTAGTTATTGTAAACTCTCCAAACTGTTGCAGAGTTTTATTGTTGCTGGTTCCTGTTTTTAATCATTGAAGATCAGCAGCTATCATTACATCTCTAAATGTTTTAATGATCAGCTGTTCCGACAAGATTTCAATATAGTGTTTAATTAGTCAGTAATTAGATTTTAATAAACAGTGGTTGGTAGTCTAATAAAGCCTAATAAAGTCATTGAAATATAGAAAAATGCTAATATTTTCTGTTTCCAATGGTTTGTGTTCATTGAAGCGTATCATTAATGCTTTTATTTCTGTTGTCTTAAACAGGTCCTTATCTCTTTGTATCATCGTTTGAACAGAATAGAGGGAAATGCACTACAGATATTATGTGAAGTGGGATTTTATGAATATGAATAACATGCATCACAAAGCAGTGGCGAAGTTGGCGAACGAGCTGACTATTAATTAAACCTGCCTCTCCTCTTCCTGCAGCTCACTCTTTTCACCTCTTTCTCCCCGTCTGCTTCTCTTTTTTCCCAACAGAGACGGTGATGGATACGAGGACGGCGACAGCTGAGCTTGGCTGGATATCGTTTCCTGCCAACGGAGTAAGAACAATGTGCAAAAAGGTGTATTGTGTGTGTGTCTGTGGGCGCCTGTGGGGGAAAGCATTTTGACTACACTTTACTGTGGTCCATTAACGAATCATTCAAATTCTTAATTACATTGGCAAGTTGACATCAATTAACCACTATTGATGCAGAAAAGAATGCATCCCAAAAAGAAAAAAAAAAACCCAAGAAGATTAGCTCGCAGGAGTCAGAATAGCCGAATGAAATTAAATAGAGCAGAGCAGAATGGGTTCTCCCATCCTCTTTCTTGAACTTCATTCGGTTCCTTCAGATTCCAGCTTGGCACCTCGCCGGTCACAGTGGTCTGCTGGGTGAGTGTGTTTGAGGTGAGCGGCTCTAATTGTGATGAATGGTTGTCCCCGTGCAGCACAGAACAAGGTTGAGGAGAGAAAAGAGAACGAGCAAGGCAGGAAAAAAGGAGGTGGAGGTAGAGAAAGTTTAATTTGTGTCACGTTTTACTAAACCCATTAATCATCTTGGCCTCTCGTCTGGCCTCTCCCTTCCCTTCCTCCCCCCCTCGTATCCCTTTGCCCCTTCTTCACGTAAACATCTACCAGTGGGAGGAGGTGAGCGGGTATGATGAGAACCTCAACACCATCAGGACATACCAGGTGTGTAACGTGTTCGAGCCCAGCCAGAACAACTGGCTTCTTACCACTTACATCGACCGGCGGGCAGCACAGCGCATCTACGTGGAGATTCGCTTCACCGTCCGGGACTGCGCCTCCATACCAAGCGTCCTGGGCTCCTGCAAAGAGACCTTCAACCTTTACTACCTGGAAACTGACCGGACCGTAACAGAAGGTGCCAAAGCAGTGGAGTACTGGGCAAACGCCCCCTTCCTAAAGGTAACCGTCCTGAAACTAGCACCTTTGAGAAGAGGGGAAGATTGTGAAAGTAATAGGACATCCACAAATGTTTGTTGTTTCTTATATCATTCTGCTTCTTCTTCTGTTAGGTTGATACCATTGCAGCAGATGAGAGTTTCTCCCAGGTAGATTTTGGGGGCAGATTGATGAAGGTGAACACGGAAGTCAGGAGTTTTGGGCCGCTGTCCAGAGGCAGAGGGTTCCACTTGGCCTTCCAGGATCTGGGTGCCTGCATGTCACTTCTGGCTGTTCGGGTTTTCTATAAAAAGTGTCCCAGCATAGTCCAGAACTTTGCTTATTTCCCAGAGGTATGGAGCAGAACCTAATTAAAATGGCAAGCTATCTCACTGCTGGCTCAACCGGAAAAGATTTTTTAAATTTTTTTATTATTCTGAATGTGTGCAGACCCTGACAGGAGCAGAGTCCACCTCGTTAGTTATCGCCAGAGGAAGCTGCATCACAAACGCCGAGGAGGTGGATGTGCCCATAAAGCTCTACTGTAACGGGGATGGAGAGTGGATGGTTCCCATCGGCAGCTGCAGCTGCAAGGCCGGCTACGAGCCCGACAACGGCAACGTGTGTCGAGGTAACGCTTTACATTAAAGAGGCTGGGATGAATATTAAAACTGCTGCAGTGTACGGTAATGTTACCGTAATTTCCGGACTATAAGTCGCTACTTTTTTCCCCACGCTTTGAACCCTGCCGACTGAACAATGATGAAGCTCAGTTTTGGACTTTTACGCGCTAACGAGCTCATACCGCCAACACGTTTATCCTCGTCACATCAGACCAATGAAACTGTTTGAATTAAATCAAACACACTAAATTCTTCAGATTAGTCATTTTTACGCTGTTAAAGTGCCACTCCGACCGGAGTGGGAGGCTTGGATGACGAACCGCGAGAAATCATTTACCAAAACTGGCCGAACCTTTGCTCAAGTCTCCAGTGGGTCCTGACAGCGTGGAGCAGTGTCAAAAAAATCCACCACCGGGTTTCGATAGGCCGGAGTGTTCCGTGATGAAGCTCAAGAGCGGATTTGTCTGGAGACGAAAGTGAAAGTAAAATCGAAAGCGAGACGGAGAGAAGTGCGCGATGACGTCATTCTGAGCGCGACACTGAAGAAGACGACTTTAGTGGTTTTAGTGGCAGGAGGAAGGTAGCGATCGATGACTTTTCTGGAAAACTATTGTGTGTGTGTGTGTGTTTTTTAACCAGTTGTGTTAAAGGTACTATTTAGAAATAAAAATTCATTTAATTAAAAGTTTAAAAAATTTTCCGTGTAACATTTTCTTTGTAAATATCCCACGATACAACATTATAGACAAGTGCGGCCTACATATGTACAAAATCTTTTTTCTTTTTAAATTTAGTGGATGCAGTTTATATTCACGTGCATTCAATAGTCCAAAAATTATGGCAATTATATTCTGAAGACTTTACTGTCACAAACGCTCTAGCTTGCACACATAAACGTTTTGTTTTGAAGCAAAAGCTAACAAGCCACTGTGACAGGAAATCAATATCAAGCAAACATGTTTCCAATATTCAGGAACGGTGGTCTTAGTCTGTGAGCAATCAAAGTCTCAAGGCATACAAAAGTTAACCAGTCATGCTGAAACCACAGGAAATACATCAGGAGTCACAAAAGTAGCTTAAATGGTAGGTTTGCATTGAACAGATATATATTTAAATATAGTATAAGAACATTTGTATGTAAAGTCAGGACTCAAAGATATACTGAATATGTCAAATTATAACTTATATATGTGAATCCTGTAAAAAATACAAATTTATTGTTCATTCCAGGAGGACAAAACCTGTATTTCTGGTGTTTTTTTATCTGAAGAAGTGCATGTGTTTATTTTTTTTACCCAGGGGTAAAAAGCACACCGTGTCCCTAATGTTAACATTTGTTGAAGCACGACTTGGATGAACACGGTACAGGAATAGCTCCTCTTCCCCGACGCTCCACATATCTGCACCTCTTTTCCTACCTTTTTATATCTGGCCTCCTTCCCCATTTCCTCTCCGAAGTAGTACCCATCACTTCTTCTTCTCCCCGGAGAGTCTCGTTCGTCTTGTGCGTG
>JAOWBL010000019.1:10512364-10531246 GCA_028564865.1 Zenarchopterus dispar | reverse complement strand
TTTTTTTTGGTGTTACCAGCTGGTTGAACCTCCTTCAGCAGCAGTGATTTCAGGAACTCTGGATCAGACCTTCTCAATGGTTGTTTTGACCTTTCTCTTTACAGAACTTTACAGACGTAGTTGTTGTCGGATCTCTGGTGTGAACATCTCTGTTGAAGTCACTCCTCAGCACCTCTAGTGGGTTAAAGTGACCGGGACCCTCCAGAGTACATTGTGTGGTGGATTTACTTTGATGCTCAGTTTCCTGTAGCTGGCAGACTCATCACTTTACAGAATTACATCTGTTAATAACAGATATAAATTATCTGCTATTATACAGGTTTGGCAGACATTTGACAGACAAATCTGCCTTCAGACAATTTAAAAAAAAAAACTCCCTCGTCTCCATCAGGCAGAAACTCTGCTTCCCTTCTTTAAATTGCCTTCCCTCTTCATAAGAGTTTCTTTTCTTGGACATTTTTGTTTCAAATCCCTGACTTAAGCACAAAACCGTTGTAGGAAATAGCTTAATTTGCAATATTTCCTTCCAGTGGGTAGACGCCGTCGTGGCACGGGTAACAAAGTGAAGATGTACTCGGGGACATGTGGTTCTGGTCCACATGTGCTGCTGGAATCGGGTAGAGTTGTGTTGTAAAGAGGGAATAAAATGAGGTGGCGGACCAAACTTGAGTTTGACTGTGGAGAAGATGGTGGACTTCAGGACCCCACCCCCACCCCCTCCGTCAACGCTCGGTAGTGCACACAGTGAACTCCTTCAGGTTCATGATGTGTTGGTCCAGGGTCAGAGCGGGTCGCATCACTGCAGAACCTTCACATCCTGCACAGAAACTCTTTAACCCCCCCCCGTGAGCCCTGCAGAGCTCCGTGCACAAAAATAACCGGAGACGGGAGCAGTTTCTTTCCCGAGGCTGTCGTTGTGATGAACCCTGACAGTCACCGAGTCGCAGGAAGATCCAGACTCCACTTTTAAACCCGTAAACACACGCAGGCTTACCTGGCGGGTTTTTTTTTTCTTTTTCTATTCCACTGCTGTTTTGACACTATTTCAAATTCCTCTTCTACATTATAGTCAAACTGTTATATCTTTAATTTAAATGAAGAAGTTTGTCCTCTGCACACACAGACAAAGGTAACCGACTCTGAATTTTTGTATTTATTGATCTGTTTCTCATGAGAGTTGTAGAAATCGGATCTCATCACTTCCAAGAAACTTATTTACCTAAAAACCATAACTGAGTGTGTGTTTGTCGAATATTGTGCCTCAGATGATCAGATCAGATCAAACTGTAATAAAAATGAATTCCACAACATCATTATTCTGACTCCTGAAGGAGCTTCTGAGATCTTCTGTGTGTTTCTTCACCTTCAGGTCCAGTCTTCAGTGTGGAACAGTTCGGTGGTCCAGAGCAACACGCCTAACGTGGTTCTGGAGGGTCTGAGACCCGGGACCGGCTACGTGGTCCAGGTGAGGGCCCGCACTGTGGCCGGCTACGGAGCCTACAGCAAGGAGATGCTCTTCCAGACCCTCACCGACGGTAATGACGTGGGCGGCTGGCTGGAGTGTGTGGAGGTGTTTGTGAGTGGAGACGGGAGTGGGGAGAGCGAGAATGCTAGAGGTTGCACAACAGTGACAATCGGGCTGTGAAGTAATGAAATTCTCCCCTGCATCATGTATTTGTGTGAGTGAGAGAGAGCGAGCGAGCGAGCATGTGTATGAATGCTTGCAGTCATGTAAAATGAAGCTTATGAATAATTTTATCTTAATTGTGTTTTATATTTCGCTTTCCACCAATGTTCAGTTATTTTCCACAATGAAAATATGAGAAATGTGAGATATAAAGATGCACTTTTTTTGTGTGTGTGGATTGTGTGTGTGTGCGCCTCTGCAGACGAGTATAAGTCCGAGCTTGGCCAGCAGCTCACCCTGATAGCAGGTTCTTTGGTGGGCGGAGTCTGCATCGTCTCGCTGGTAGCCATCGCCATCATCTGCACCAGGTATCCCCCCGCAGCCCCCACATACGTGTCATCGCTCCCGTAAACACAGATAACGGCGCCGGCGAAACATCTGAGCGAGCAGAGACGGGCTCTTATCACCGACCTTACACACATTCACTTTCAGACAGGTTTTAGGTCCTGCTGTAGTTTCTGTTAAATAAATAATGACACACGATATGTGTTGTTGTTCATCTGAAGCTGTGTTTACTAGGCCTGATAAGGATTAGAGGAATGTTGGGATTTATAAACCTTTAAAATAAAAGTGTAAGTGTAAATTAAATATACATTTTTCTTTAAACACCTTTATTCCTGATATCACAAGAGGCTGATAATTCTCTGAAACGTTGTGGATGAATTTAAGGAAATAGATGTGAGGGAATGTAAAATAAATAAATAGGATAAATCAGATGTGGAAGTGTACAGTATATAAGACATTTCTGTTAATTAGGCCTTTCCCTTTAACTGATGACCTGTTTTCATCTCACCCCGTCATCTCCATCTGTCACACCGACCACCTACATGTCCTCCTTCACCACATCGTTAGGTCTTTTTCTCCTGCCTGGCAGCTCTTCTACCAGTGGACCTCCTCTTCATGTGTTCAAAGCTTTCGTCATGTGATCTCGGCTTTCTTACCTTACGTCTGAGACGACTAACCCCGACCGCTTCGCTCATGCGCTCATTTTTAATCCTTCTGCCTCCCCAAGAAAATCTGAACATCTTCAGCTCTGCTTCCTGTGTCTTGATCAATGCCCTTTTTCTCCAGGCCACAGAGAAGACCTGCTCTCAGAATAGTTTTGTAAAACTTTCTCTTACTTTATTTAAAACTCCTACACGGTCTTTGGGATGGTGCATCCTCACCGTCCACCTCCTTGTCATTTGCAGACATCTATTTTGTCTTTCCGTGACCGAATCTCAGTCCTCTTGGCTCAAGCACACACCTCCACCTCTGCAGGCTTTCCTGCACCTGCTCCTGCTCTCACTACAGATCATCTCATCCATAAACACCTCATCTGTCAACCTCTCCATCACCAGGGCAACAGGAAAGGCCTCAGCGCCGAGCCTTGCTGCGGTCCCACTTCCACCTGAAACCACTGCGTTACACCTACTGTCGTCATGCCTGTCCCGTACCACTCCACTTTTCTGCTACAACATTAAATGTAAATTAATACCACGTTTGAGTATAAATTGTTTGCTGATTATTTTGTTTTTCAAATAAAAACACAAACTAACCCGATATAAAGAAATTCCCTGTTAGAGTCAAAATCTTTGGACAGAACATTCGGTAACCAGTCCCTTAACTACCAGGTATTTACCCAGGAATTTCAGTTACTTCTCCGGTAAATCCAACGGGTTTAAAAGGGTAAATGCAACTGTTTTTGCATTTATCTTTTACACTTCCAACTGTTGTATAAAATCTGTACCTGCTGGACTTTCCAGAAGCTCAGTGTTTGTTTGTGACTGCAGGAGGAGGCAGCTGAAGGAGAGTATTTATGGTGACAAGCTGCAGCAGTACAACACAGGAGGAGGTACACCCACCCACCCATACCTACCTATACTTTCTATACGTCATCGTTTCTGTCTCCTTTTAAAGTCTATTCTTTACTCTTTCTTCCTAGACGTCAATATGAGGCCAGACATGTTCAGTGCTCCCACTCCCACGGTGACCTTTCCCACCCTGTCCGAGGGCCGCAGTTCACCAGGGGTCAAGATCTATATTGACCCTTTTACTTATGAAGACCCCAACGAGGCGGTTCGGGAGTTTGCCAAAGAAATCGACCCCTCGTGTGTCAAAATAGAGGAAGTCATCGGATCAGGTAGATGTTTCCCTGGAGTTGTTTTATAAGCTGTTAAATTAAAAAAAACACAATCAAAGTACTGAAAAACTGTGTCTGTGGAAACTCAGGAGCATTTTAATGCATTTGATATTTCTGTATTTATTCTATTTTGAATGAGAGTTTCAGTGACAGATGCTAAAAAACAAAAAAACTTGTTTATATTGAGGCCAACTTTTTCTTGATAAAATGAATACAAACAAATTAGTCGGTTTCTTCAGCTGTGCAAAACACACTTCTGTGTCATTGAGAAAGATCTGGAAACGCACAATGCCAATTTATTATTTTTGCTTTATTTTCTCCTTTGAAGTGGGGAAAGATGTTTTATTCATGCCGAAAGCTTTCATGAGAATAAATTAAAACCATCTTCTTGCATTCTTTTTGGCTGTTTGCACTCTCAGCGTGGAAAGGCTGTGGGATGTTTTTGCGAACCAGAAAAGTCCGCCCCAAAGCATCTTTAATTTTTTTTCCCCCCATTTCAGCTGAAAAATGAAGAAAAAAAAGCAAATTTAAAAAAAAAACACAACTGAAATGATTACTAAGAGCAACCAAGATGATGTGACTTGCAGGATTTTACCACTGATGCATCTAAACTCTTTGGTATTATTAAACAAATGACTTTAGTGAAATACTGTTACTGCTAAAGTTCATATATTAAAGAATTTTATGATTTTCTCCAATAATTTGCCATAAAATGTGATATAATCCCCATTTAAGTCACAATAACATGAAACACAATGTGCTTGAGCTGAAAACACGAAAACGTAAGCGAACCTACGGATAAATAACATTTACGCCGTTTACACAGCTGGAGCCAGTCCATTCAGTGATTGAACAGCTAAAAGGCACTTTCATGTCTTAATTTTGCTGTTTCGTGCTGTGAGCGACGCCTCACAGAAAGGAGATCTTTGGAGATCAGGAGTGGTGGATCCTGGTGTGATTAGACAAGGATTCAGGTGATCTCGGTGTTTAGGGATCTTTCAGTTAATTCGGTCTGATAAGATCATTACATCTGTCACGCTGCGATGACGTGAGGAACCGTCCACAAGGAGAATTACCTCCTCTGGAGAGGTTTTTATATGAGCTTTAAGAAATAATTGGTGACGGAGAAAGTTCTAGATGACAGTTTTGCAACGAGAGCGTTTGGTAAACCGGGACGTGACCCAGTTACAAACGTTAAATCCAGCAGCTTGCACAGTCCTGACTTCTGTTACCACAACCGATTCTGGTTCCTTCTCAGAGTCTCATAAAGCTTGGTGATGGCGGTCGTTGCATCACGTGATGGCGGTCGTTGCATCACGTGATGGCGGTCGTTGCATCACGTACATTATACATTATACAGCCTGAGTCAGCTGATTTGGACCTTTTGTCTGAAACGTCCAAAACTTCTGCAGAAGGAAGATCAGATGACACTTATGAGGCCAATTAATGAGAAAATCTGTTCATTTCGAAGGGTTCACTTACTTTTTTTGTCCCTTTGGTGCCAGCTGTCTGTTAACCAGAAAGTCGGTGTCTCACAGCTGATTTCTGGCCTCAGCTGAAGACACGTCTCACCCCGTAACCCTCGGTAAACTTTCTTGTGTTTATGAGTGAAAAATAAGAAAATAAAACGGCATTTTATGAATGCATCTGTCGACGGGTGAAAAAGTCCCTCGAGTAGTCAAAAAAGTTATATAAATAAATACAGCCCATTTCCCTGTTAAAGTACACAGTATTTTGGAATCAAAACTTAGTGAGCTTTTTTCTTTTTTCTTTTTTTTAACAGTGACCTTTTTTCCTTTCCTGGAACAAATTCCACCTCGTGATTAATAAATAAGCGCCCAGAAATGAATCAGTACATATAAAAAGTTAAAATTATGCATCAATATTTGAACTTCAGAGAACCGGTTGATTCCTGCGCAGCGTTACAGCACCAGATGGGATTTTTACACGTTAAAGATGCAGTTTTCATGTCTTCTCTCTGGATGGGCCGGATCATCCTCCGTGGTACCACCGACCCACCGATCAGCATCTCCAGTTTGTCCTCGTCTTGTTGAAAATGAAAGAAATAGTCCCTACTTTTGCTTCTAATGTTAAAAGCGTTCAGGCTACTGGGTTTATCATGTTATTATTACATTTTGGAGGAAAAGAGAAATTCTGAGGATAAAATAAAAATGTTAGTTGCTTAATAAGTGATTTAAATATCTGAAAATATTACTTTATAGATTATATTAAGGATATAAGATGAAACTAGATTTCTCTGAAGCTGAAATTGACTTTTTTTAATCTTGAGCAGATTTTTTTTTTAAATTAATGTTTTATATATTTGCTTTTAAGCCTGCTTCAAGAGACGGAGGAATGTTTTCACCCCTGATAAGTCATAACTTATTTAACCCAGGACGGCCCCGGCTGTTAAAGGTCACGGACCCGATCCTGACCCTCAACACCACAAGTATGTGCTTTGGGTTTTAGTCTGTCCATCCACTTGGAGAGGCATTTGGTAATCCCTTCATTTAGCACTTTATTTCTCTCAGGGAAAGGTCTCTCACCTCAGCCAGAGGTGACGGATAAAGAATGAAAATGACAGTGGGGGGAGGGAGGGTAAAATATGAGTCTGGGAGCCATGAAATGTGACCAAACTTTAAACCTTTCAAGGACTGACTGACTCTAAGTAAAAGTAAAATCATATCCGCAGCTGTTTCCTCCTCTTGTTTATCCTCCGTTGATTCCTTTGATTCCTGGTCCGGTCTTCAACTCTCTCTGTGATTCAGTATCTCGGGAGTTTTAGTTTATGTACAGAGAAATGCTAACCAAGTGTGGGGAACCTGAACAACAGATTGAGAAGCGAAGATAAAAGAAAAAGAAAGCACCCTGAGGAGATAATAAAAATATCCCACCTCACCCTCTTGTTCCCTCCCTCCGAGATAACACCCTCTCTTTTCCTCTTTTGCCGTTACTATCACTCACAGCGTCGGAAATGTCCTTCACAAAAGGTACTTTGATTGGAGACGAATCGTGGAGAGGAGTAATTTATCACACCGAGGACCAAATATGTCACCTGACAGTTCTTTGCCAGCAGTATGTATAGATGTACAGAAGATTTAAGATAAGAACTGATGAAAAACAAACAACAAATAAATCGTTTGCTTGATGCTCCATCCTTCCCTTGACCTCCTCTGTTTTTAAGAAAAGAAGTGACATGTCATCGAGATTTTGCCTCTCTCAGTGAAAATTACCGTTTTTGTCCCCGTCCATTCAGCCGTCTATCCTCCCTCCACCGTATTATCAATCCTGTCTTTTTTTCATTCTCCCAGTCTTTGCACTGCATCATCCCTCCTTCTTCTCTCCATCTTCCTTTTCTCCAGCTGATTTCCGTCAGTGGCTCTAGATAGCTTTTAATGAGCAGTGAGATGTGGAGCGGAGATCGCAGCGAGCAAGGACGGCACAGTCTGTCATCCAATTCCCATCACTCATCCATTATTCACCCGCCGATTTTTATCTCCGAGACAAGGACTTTTATTTTGAAAGGATATTCAATTTTCATGTCCCTCAGCAGCATACGGTTGCATTTATTTTTACAAAAGACACCTGTGTCTCCACAGAGTGGAAATTTTCACAGCAATGAACAAGTTCAGTGAGATTAATACTCTTATTCTTGAAGTTGTAGCTGACTTAGTCTGTATTTGAAAAAAAAAACAAAGAATGATCAAATACAGTTAGGGGTAAATTAAGAGTTTTTTAATAATCTTTCACAGTTTAGCAATATTTCTTGATATCTTAATGACATGTTTTGATCAAAATACCAAAGAGACACAGGAAAGAGGCTCTTTTTTCCAGAATCTCATTAGTCCTTTAGTTTTAGGGGTTGGAGCCATTCACGCAATCTGACTTCACCCTTCACTGAGGTGTTGTGGACCTCTTTTGAAACTGGTGTTACAGGAAACATACAGGGAAAAAAATGTTTAGAATCTGATTATGACATTGAATTTTTTTTTCTGTCCTGCAGAGACAAACACGAACTAAATAATTGAAAACACAAAGAGAGATTACTGAATGCCTTCCAGGAAATCTCTTTCTCTCCTAGATAGCTGGATTTTCATTCCTCTTTTTTTTACTAAGTAAGAAGTGAACATTGAACAGTCATGCCAATCTTCTAAGACTCCACCCACTACAGCAAGAAAGGGTCTAATAAAAAGGATCCTTTCAAGGGAACCTTAAGGGCCCATTCAGATCTTATATTTACATCTGGATAAATCCAATCGCTAGTGGCTAACGCTTAGCATTTGTGTTCCCACCTGGCATTAAAATGTGAACCCAAATGCATCTTGAATTATAAGTTCTGACCGTCCTGCTCTGTCTGGAAAGAAACATTAACATTATTTTTCACTTAGGAACACAAAATGAAAATAACTTACTGAAAAAAAGAGCTTTGCAAGCAAGTCATCACTTATGCTGATGATATTAGTTTTTTAGTTGCTGAATTTTTTTTTCTTGATGCTTTTGTGCTCAGACTATAAAAATAATGTGAACACGAGCGTCCCAGACCAGACTCTGAGTGACCACTTCTTAATCCACCTCGGTGCGTGCTCAGGCGTTGCATTAGCGTTAGCCACTTGTGATCAGATTTCCTAAGACATGTTTAAATAACGTCCACGTGTGCTTGTTTTGGGTTGTTTTGTGTGATATTATGCCACCAAATGTCACTATGCTCTACACAATAACTCATTAGCTGTGATGATTTTGACATTCATTTAGAAAAGTAGATATAATAGCAAGCTACATGATAACAGATAAATAAATTGTTGTCATACAAAATAGAGCCAGAAATGTCTTTGACTTAGAAAATAAGTTACCTACATTTAGTCTCAGCACACTTCCTCCACCTGTGAGACTTCCTGTATTTACTCGAGAGATTATATTTTAGGTGCGATGTGCAAAGCCGTGTGTCATAATAGCAATAATAATGACACCATCTCTTCTTATCTTGTTTGCCACCTTGTCTACGCGACCTCTCTCACCCCTTAGAGCACTTACTGAAGACATCCAATTTTTGTTGTTTTTTCTGTCCAGAAAAAAAAAAAAAAAAGTGCCCTTGAGCAAAACCCTCGACCTCAATCTGCTCTGGTGGACCTGCTTAGAGGAGCATGGAGAGTGTGTTTGTGTGTTGGATGCAGAAGAAAATATGTGTCTGTTGGTGACCATGTTTAATAATGAAAAATAATGTAATAGTGATTACCATTAGCACCTTTTACTTATTATTATGTCTTAAAATGTATTTAAGGCTCCTTGATAGCAGTATTTATGTTTCTTTCCCTGTTGAGTCATATTCTGTTATTTGTAGATATGGAGAATTTTATATTTTAAATGATTTCTTTTTTCAGGAGAGTTTGGGGAGGTGTACAAAGGTCGCCTGAAACCTGTAGGGAAAAAGGAGATTCCCGTGGCCATCAAGACCCTGAAGGTGGGCTACTCCGAGAGGCAGAGGAGGGACTTCCTGGCCGAAGCGTCAATCATGGGCCAGTTCGACCAGCCGAACATCATCAGACTGGAGGGTGTGGTGACCAAGAGCAGGCCCACCATGATCATCACCGAGTTCATGGAGAACGGAGCACTTGACTCATTTCTGAGGGTACGTAACGTGCACGCTGTTGCATTTAGGAGCGCGACCTCAGATCATTCATCTCCACTGCTGTTAGAGTCCACATCTCTGCAGTTTAGTTGTATCCTGAACTTATTTAATTTTTTTTTTTTTTGTCCATATGTCACTTTTCAGATACGCAGTAACTTCCCAAACCTCGCACACTTGTTATTATGTATGTAGGACCTATTATTATTTTATCTTTTTGAGGCGGATAGTACATTTATGGATATAGTATTTGATTAGATTCTTTGGATTTTGTTATTGCTTCTGAGCTGCTACGGCCAGTGAATTTCCCCGCTGTGGGATCAATAAAGTTTTGATCTGTTTTGATCTGTTTAATGAGCACACATTATATTCATTTATGACTAAGAAAAGATATTATTTTCTCCATCTTTACTATAGTACACCAACTTCTGTCCCTATCTGCCTGCTGAAAGACTCCAAAGACTCACATGTGTTCACATATATAATACTGCTGTACTATATATACTACTACTAATACTACTGTGTACTACAATATATATATATATATATATATATATATATATATATATATATATATATAGGTATGAATCAGGCTGCAGTGTAGAGTCCTGATTTACAGGATATACGGTACATCAGTGTAAACCAAACATATAATTTCACATTTGTATGATTTTTTTGCTAATATAATAACTTTTGCCTTTGGTGACATAGTTCTTTTCACCTTGAAATCTTCTAACCTTTTTTATCCTTAATCTTTTAAACAGTTTCTTCATCAGTTTTTGTGGTTCAGTGAAATTTATAATTTACTTACTTAAAAACCTGCCTTTGATAGTATTCAGAAGATTAAATATATTTGACAGATGACAAGAGTGTTGCTTTTAATTGGAAGAAACTAAACAACCTAATTTGACTGTTTGTGAATCCTAAATTGAGTGAAATGACATTTTTAAGTTGAGTTAACCCTTCGTATTTATATTGATCCCTGCTTTTAAAAATCATGTCAGGTTCAAGTACACCGATTCAGAAATGGAGCAAAAGTTGAAGCCGGGCCGATTGGGAATTCAGAGAAAAGGCGCAGACGTAAACAACCTGCTGTTTTTCCATTTCTCTCCTCCACTCGTCCCCTCCCCATCGCTCTTTCCTCCTCATCCTGTCAGTCAGTCAGCCTCTTTGATCTTGGCCTCCTTTCGAGGCGGCTCTAAAAACAGAAAGAGAAACTCTTTGATGCAAAATCATCCGATGACTCACATGCGCACGAACGCCGTCATTGATCTCGCTGGCGTTGCCGCTCCGGCGTGACCATCTCGCAGGCGTAAAGACCTGCAGGATCAATGTGCCATGTGTGTCTTTTGTGTGTACCTAGAAGAAGATTTTCCCCGCAGAGGATTAGGCCAGAGCAGCATCAAAGGCACAGTTTGGTGCACAAAGTGAATTAAAAGATGCGCGTTTGACTGCTACTGTGTCAGCCGAGGACGCCGGCGAGGTTCGCGGGAAATACAGACACTCGAGTGGATGAGGGAAACAGGAAATATCAGAAATATCTCGCAAAAATGGAGACGTTACTTGCATTCTGCAGTAGAAGCGTGAATGCTGTAAAGCATGCAGGTTTAAATCAAATCAAAAATCAAACTTTATTTATAAGGCACTTTTCGTACAATAAAATGTAGCACAAAGTGGTTTTACAGTAAAAGCAAAACCAGTCCCCCCCACACCCCCCAAATAAACCATGATCTCTGTCAATGATAAAATACAATCAAAGGTTAAAATAAATAATATGTAAAAGATTACTGGGCACAGAGGAACCAGTGAGGGAAGACTGTCACTATTGTAAAAAGAACGGGGCCTAGAATTGAGCCTTGGGGCACACCGCATTTGATTTGATGGATTCCTGAGGAGCATGTATCCATACGTACTAGATCTGTGAGGTAGGATCTGAACCAGTTAAGGTGTCTAAGTCTATTTATCAGGGTTAGCTCCAGTCAACCTCACCAGGATGTATTTTTATCATCATTTAATGGAGGAACCTTGAACATGGCGTCTCAAAGGGTTTCCATGCTAGTTACGTTACAGAGTGTCCCAAATAATTAAAGCAATTATCTTGAAAATTAAGTCTAGCTCAATGAAATTGAACAGTTTAGGTGTTGAACATCATAAGTTTATTATGGGACCGATTTTACACGTGTTCAATACGTGCACACTGTGCACGTCGAGTCGGTAGCTAAGGCTCACTGCACTGTCTCGGGTGACTCTGAGCGAGCAGTTTCCAAGACGTAAAATGACTGCTCTTTGGGAGTGAACGGCATGGGTCCACCGAAAACAGAACAAAAATAAAACATTGAATATAAAATCTTGATCTTTTTCTGTACATTCTGTGAAAATTTGAGGTTATTTCAACAAGAACTGCCAAAATTATTGGCCTGTGAAATGATGTCAAATGTTTTGGGACGCCTGATATTTTTCAAATGTCTGCGTCCAGTCTTTTTCCTGCCACTTCCAGAAAGTCTTAAACTCTCATCCGTGTCCACACAGAATAGTTATTTTTCTCATTTTTTGGATCTTTTTAACGTAGTTTTCGCATAGATCTGATTATAGTCGGATGCCTCTGAGCAGCTCCTCTGGAGCAGATGTGATGGGGTCATGAGAGTTATTAAAAAACAGATAGTTTCCCACTTACTGACCCAGATCTTAGAAACTCACTCGTAGAAGCTTTTAGTATAAATGTTAGACATCAGGTGTGAAAAACATTACAATAATTATCATCCTTTTGATGGTATTTGACAGATCAGCAAAGATGTTGCTTCTTTTAGTCCAACACTTAATAAAATTAATATTAATCAAATTTGAGTCACTTTGGACTTTGAATTTTATTAAACAGTCATTTAGATTTAAAACTGATGATTTTACCCTCAAAAAAAGTAAATAGAACAAAACATTTGTTGTGAAATATTAACACTTTTGTCACCTGAAAAGTTTTCTTTAAATAACTGATAAGTATGATAACGGAAAATAAAACGTACTCTTTTCCCGGTTGATGGTTTTTCAGCAAAATGATGGGCAGTTCCCAGTAATCCAGCTGGTCGGGATGCTGAGGGGGATCGCATCTGGAATGAGGTACCGACACACACAAACACACCTCCCCTACAGAAACCATGCTTATTACAGAGATGAATAAGAAATAATGTCTGGAGGTTTGTTTTTTAGTTCTGCAGGGAACTTATTAAAACTGTAAAGAAATAAAATAAAATAATGACCAAAGCAGTCTACCAGAAACAACATAAATAAGTAGCTGTTTGTGTGTAATTGACCAACTGCACAGGTGCGGCGTGTTTCTCATTAACACAGAGGCAACGTCAGCATGAACCTGGTAACATTTGCATTTAAAATATTTAAGATCTAACCTTCGATGCTGATTAGCATTACCTAACACTCTGTCCATCAGTCTTCATTTCTGTCGCCACGGAAACCACAGACACTGCAGGAGGTGTGATTGAGCACCTCTGGGACCCTCAACAGCCCACGCTTGGCTAACCGCCGTGGGTTTTGGGTCCAGAGGGCTTTGGTCTGGGGGTCGGGGGGGGTCGAGTTAGCCGGTCCAAAATGTTGCGGGTCGACCTGGAGGTCGAGTCGTTCCAGCTGCTGCCTTGGAAAGGAGCCAGAAAACGCGTTTAAGTCAGCCGATTCCTGCTGTGCAGATACGCTTCCCCCTCAGACGCTTTCAAGGCCAAGTCTGTTCAAACAATTAACAGCACATTAACTTTCAAATGAGAATTATTATGCACTGTTAGGGGTTAGCGCTTGACATGTGACCTGTGAATACCGACCTAAGTAGCGTAAGTGATGACGACTTGGCATTTACAACACCTCAAAAGATCTTTAATCACGCAAACATTTGTGGCTTCGTATAATTTTACCTGATAAGGTAAGTATCTTGCCTCAGGACGCTGACGTATGAAGCAGCGAAGTTGAAAATAGATCCAACTGAGCTCTGACTTCTTCACCTCCTGAGCTGTTTCTACCCCCCTGACTTAAAATGGCTTCTGTATTTTATATCCCTGAGTTTATTCAGGTCATCGATCCGGCGCCCTGAATCATCACGTGCACTAGCACACTCACATAAATAAAATCCTTTGTGTTTTCCTGCAGGCTGTCATGGCTCAAAACCACATTTAGGCCTGTTTTGTCGAAGACAGCTGGAAACACGGACACACGCTGTGAATCCCATCACCTTTGTGATAACTTCCATTTCTGCTGATGTCACAGGTACCTGGCGGAGATGAGTTACGTTCACCGGGACCTGGCGGCTCGAAACATTCTGGTCAACAGCAACCTGGTGTGTAAGGTGTCCGACTTCGGCTTGTCCCGTTACCTGGAGGAGGACACCTCCGACCCCACCTACACCAGCTCCCTGGTAGGGACGCCCAAATTTACGCTTCAGACTTCACGTTTGCTGATTCAGCCCTTTTCTCCGTGATTAATCCTGCGTTTTCAGATTTTTCTTTTTATTCAGATGACAGGATACGACGACTAAGTGTCCTTTCAGCAAATTAACACTTGAGGAGCTTTTATTGCAGCAGAAATGTGACTCGTTATTACCTAGAGGACCTCATCTTGGCCACCTGAGCTCGACTGTGCAAAATGTAATCCAGCATATGTCGAGGTTCGAGTTACAATTTAGTGACATTTAGGGCAAAAAAATCAGCTTCTGTTTCATGGACTCAAACTATAGAAGTCTAGGGTCAAGTCTTCTTAGGAATCTGAAAATGGTTTCCACCCCACAGGCGTGAAACATGATGTGAAATTTGGGGTGAAGACGGGAAGGAGAGAACATTTTCTGATCCGGGTCACAGAAATCTCTTAGTCTGAACAGCTCAATGAGTGAAGTGTTTACAGAAGTTCTTGAGTAATCCGTCACCTCCAGCACGCGAGGATGTTTCTCAAGCGCAGAGCTTTCATTTATCTCCTCGTTTCTCCCCTTTAAGTGTTTCCAGAGACGGATTATATTTCGTACAGCAGACGAGTCATCACGCAGTCGCCCAGCATCCTTTCATCCCGGATTTCAATCAGCAGCCTGAAGAACGAAGTCTTTGTTCAGTCTCCACTTTGTCTCGATTAGAAAAGAAAAAAAAACACGAAAGGAGATTTGTGCAGCTTGTGTATGTTGCCAAACATCTGCTTTGACTTCTACAGACGTTCAGGCTTGGATCTTGAAATATCGTCGGCGTTTACCGACTTGCTCTTAAACTCAAATTAAATCCAAAGAATCCTCCAGCCGTCTGTATTTATTTCATCTTTCCCTTTCTTTCCCTCAGGGAGGTAAAATCCCAGTGCGGTGGACGGCTCCAGAGGCGATCGCCTACAGGAAGTTCACCTCGGCCTCGGATGTTTGGAGCTACGGCATCGTCACCTGGGAGGTGATGTCATACGGCGAGAGGCCTTACTGGGACATGAGCAACCAGGATGTAAGTCGCCACCTGCTCGTGTGTCGGGAAGTTCTCACTGATGTGTTGGACTGAAAAAAAAAGAAAAAAGAGTGGGTGTGGGGGGTTTGTTTGTTCCCTTTGCTGTGTCTCCCAGTGGGGAGTCTTCACGTCTAAGAAAAAACACACGGAAAACGAAGACATCAATTTTTGTGACACATGTTTGCTGGGCGGACGGGAATCCAGAGGGCATTAGGGATGTGTTTTCAAACCCATGTTTTCTGCAGGAAGCGTTGGATTGTGCTTACGGCTTTATTCCAATTACCTTCACAGTGTGATCAATTATCCACAACATTTCTGTACCCTGTTTTTTTTTTTAACCCCCTTTGTGCCTGAATCACATTAAAGTTATTAAGTGCTGCAGTTTAATGTCAGAAATGATCAGTATCCCAAACAAGACGAACCAAATTCTCGCCGTTTTTCTGTCAGATAAAATGAAAAAGAAAAAAAAACACTCTTCCTCACTTTGGCAGAGTTCAGTTTTACTATTAAAACCTCACTTTGGGCTGATTGTACTAGTTTTGGGATTACAGTTACAGCCCACTTTTAACTTTTCAGATTTGATCGACCCGGTTCAGCAAAGATGTGCTTTCAAGCACATTTGTCTTACTTTTCCCATAAAATGCTCTTTTTAAAGCACTAAGGCTCAAAAATCACAGTTTTTGGTGTTTTTAAACTACACTGTGGAGGTGCAAAGGTCAAACAAATCAAAATAAAATAAAGGTAAAGTGTAAACTTGTAGCTTAGGTTAAAAAAGTTTTACTAAAAATTATTTGTCTCGTAGGAGTTACTGTCATGGGTGTGGTTTTTGGTTAGTTCCTGTTTTATTTTGAAAGTCTGTGTCCCTGTGTTTAGTTATAGTTCGACTTCCCTTGCCCCTGTCTCCCTTGATTGTTTGCACCTGTGTCTCGTTAGTCCTGTAGGTATCTCTTGCCCTGTCTTCCCCTTCCTCCCTGCTGGTCTGTGCTGTGTCTTCCTGGATTTAGTTTTGGCTGTAAAATTATTTGGAGTTTTGTTGGATCCTGTTTGTGTTGCTCTTTTGTTTCATTAAAAGATTTTTGATTTATTGTGTCAGAATCAGAGGATTAGAATTCAAAGTCGAAGAACCAAAACCCAGAATCTACATTTTTTGGGGAACAGATTACTTCAGTCTTTTCTTGGTATAACTTCGAAAACCATCTCCATTTTCAAAATTTCTCAGTTGCTCTTTTTTTTCATTTTGTTTTTGTAGCACCACATTAGTCCAGGTAGGCGGGACTTAGCCCAGATCTAGTAGATGATTGGCTACTAAATGACATAGACATTAACAACGTCAAACGGACATTAATAACTTCTGTGCTTGTCTGGTCTCCACAACCGCGAACAAAAAAGGCGCCGAGTCATCTTCACTCATCACTTCAGTTAACATCACCAATAAAACCTCGTGAGTCCATTTCTCTGGAGGTCAGACACTCCCACAACACTACCTGTACTGTGTGATGTTTATGATCACGAGCTGTTCCTTTCTTCTCCATGATCTTCTCCATCAGTCTGGTTCATCTGGACACGGGGGGGCTTTTTTTTTTTTTTAATGCTCTCCAGCAAAGTCTAGTCTTATTTTCCTCTTCTTGATCATTACCAGAGGTTGGAGCTTCTGTTTACATGAAGACGTCTCTTGATTGTAGATTTTGTCTACCTTCTTGACTTCTGTTGATGCTGTCGAGAGATTTATCTTCCCCAAGAAAAATACTCTCACCTTAGTCTTCTTCAGGCTTGTTTTTCTTCCTTTTTAAGCAGCTGATTTGGCCATAACTAAGGTTTAACTATCGCTTCAATACATTAATGTTTTTTTTCTAATTTTTTAGCCTAATGATGGTTTTTTTCACTTACTTTGAGATCTCCTTGGGTTTCATATTAGTAGCCCCACCCAAACATCTGCAGAATGCCAATTACCTGCTTCATTTGTCCTGAAGTAACGAGGGATTGGACCACACCTGGCCGGTTACCTTCCTCTCAGTCCCACTGTTTCAAATGCTCTCTGAATAGGGTAATTTCCTTTAAATGGCTGTTCTAAAAGGTTTTGTTTTGTTTTGGGGAAACCTGTTCAATCAAACACTTCTGGATGCTCTTTAATCATTTATTCCAGGTAACATCTCTAAAACCGAAGCTGAATCACAGCTCTGGTTTGTTTTTTGACATTTTCTCTATAACGTCATCTGTCTCACGGTTAACAAGTCAACGTGCGATCGCCTTCCAATTGCAACGCTCACACACATATTTCCAAGTAATAAAACTAAATTACTCCCTTATTTTTATCTGAAATGAGCCCCATTTCACCGTCTAGCATCTCCATCACCTTAACAATCCCGTTTTCCTTATTTCACACTTAAACCTCCATCTCTTGCCTCCTCCCAGCTGCCTCCCCCTCCCTTGCAGCCTCACCCCTCATCCCACCACGGTTGTTCCCGGGCGACAGAGGCGTCCTCCGCCGCTGTAATGACAGGGAGTCAGAATAATGATAGAGACGGATTTATAATGGAACAGACTGTGTTATAATGATGGAGAGAGTGTGTGTTACCACTACAGCTAACGAGGGTCTGCGGGGGCATTAGCTATGCGTGGAGCTGACACCCTCGCACATATCTCTCTCACATGCACGCACACACACATTCAGCCAAACGCAGATTAAAACAGACATGTGTAAATGCACACACACACACACACACACACGTGATTTCAAAGAGTGCTGAAATAGTCGGCGGAGCCTCCGCAGGTGCTGTGTTCGACATGAATTAATCATGAAAGAGACCTGTGATGTTTCACTACACTTGCTGCTGTTTTGATTGGCAGCCGTATCTTCGAGTAAATTTATGCCTCGCAACGTCTGAGATAGGTTTTGGGGTCAAGTAGAGTTCACTTAGAAAGAAGACTGCGTTTACAGTCAGAAGCGCTTACAACAATGCCAACGCAGCTGCAACTTTAAATCTACAAAAAGCTGAGCAAAATACAAGAAAATGTTGTGTTAAACAAGAGCAAAAAGCGTGGTGCCAGCACTGTAATTAAATACTCGCTGGGACCGCTGGGACCGGAGAGGTATGAACTCGGAGGCAGGAGTCGCAGGTGAACAGGTGGGGTTTAAAACAAGGTTTATAAGGTCAACGATCGGGACAAAGAGGTCAAGAACTGAGACAGGCAGGAAAAACAGAAGAAGAATAAATGGTAGCAGTAAAGGTAAACTATCAGCTGATGGTCCATTATTATATGGTGGCGCCACCTGAGAAGCCTTGCAGTCATGCTCAAATCCAGATAAATTATATAAAACTATTCTCTATCCATTTATCATAGATAATATTTTAGATCCTGAGTAAACCAACATGTGGCGAAGCATCCTTTTATATGGCTTTAATTCAGAAAACAAAACAAACTCCGAACTCATACCTCAGTTTAAGCTCATTTACTAACTTCTTAGCATTAAAAATGACACTGAAGGGAACCACTTCTTTCAATGGACCCACTTGTATATTCAAATCATTTCAAGGTTCGTCACAGAGAAGAACTGTTAAATGACAACCTGGTTCAGTTCAGTTCATTTCAATAGAGGCCCGATTCAAAATTCATATAATGTCAATCCATAAAAACAGCCTCTCTAACAGACCTCACTGAATCTTCTCCCTGGTGCAATCCCCCATCCTGAGCATGCAAGAGGCAACAGTCGAGGGGGGGGGGGGGACAAGCCTAATTATGAGGGAGAAGATTCCTCCAGTTGAGCCAGACTCGGAGAGGGCGGCCATCTGTCTCGCCTGGCTGGGGGTCCGAGATGAGAGGAAACAGAGACCAACAACAGCGAAGTTAGTTCATGCATATCCACCTATAGGATGGAAGAAAAAAAAGAGAGAGAACAATCTTAATTGCAGTAATAATGATATATATATATATATATATATATATATATATATATATATATATATATATATATATATATATATATATATAT